>JADRCD010211986.1:0-13710 GCA_019843815.1 Montemys delectorum | reverse complement strand
AGGAAAGAAGGAAGGAAGGAAGGGAGGGAGGGAGGGAGGGAGAAAGGAAGGAGGGAAGGAAGGAAAAAGAAGAAATAATCCAGAAACAGCTGAGGCTTTATGACAGTGTACCACATTACAGATGTCAGTCTTTTGTGTGCTTTTCACAAACAACAATGTATTGGGCGGCTTTGGAGCTGTTCTAAGCTCTGGGGTTCTTTATTTGTTTTTGTTTTTTTTTTTTTATTTTGTTTTGTTTTAAGAAATACTGAGGCTGGAGAGAAGGCTCAGAGATGAAGAGCACTACTTGTCCCAGGGGTCCTGAGTTCAATTCCCAGCAACCACATGGAAGCTTACAACTATCTATAATGGAATCTGATGCCCTCTTCTGGTGTGTAAGCGCACATGCAGGCAGAACTCTGTATACATAATAAATAATTTTTTTTTAAAAAAGATACTAAATAACACAGGAAGTTCCTACTGCCAGAGTCCCAGAGGCATATGGCCGGGAACAGGCACACAGGCAGTGTAGAACCAAGACTAAAGTGAATGACAAGGTCAGGACTAATCTGTAGCATATGGAATGGCTGACACAAGGGTCCTGAGGCAAATGGGCCCAATGAGGACCCAAGCTATAAAGTGGGGATTCCCAGCAGATGGGTCAGAGGCCCAGCAAGAACCCGCCTCGTGAACCGCATGGACCACAGCACATTTTCAAGTTCCTATCCAGCAGCTGTGAAACCTCAGACGCTATTAACTTCTCAGCATCCCTCAGTTTTCAAGAGGATTCTTAACCCTTTGGGGTTTGGGAGGGAAGGATTGTTTTGTTTTGTTTTGTTTGAGACAGGGTTTCTCTGTGTAGCCCTGGCTGTCCTGGAACTCACTCTGTAGACCAGGCTGGTCTCGAACTCAGAAATCTTCCTGCCTCTGCCTCCCAAGTGCTGGGATTAAAGGCGTGCACCACCACTGCCTCGCATCTTTTTTTTTTTTTAAAGTTTTATTTACTACTATATGTAAGTACACTGTAGCTGCCTTTAGACACACCAGAAGAGGGCGTCAGATCTCATTATGGATGGTTATGAGTCGCCATGTGGTTGCTGGGATTTGAACTCAGGACCTTTGGGAAGAGCAGTCAGTGCTCTTAACCTCTGAGCCATCTCAGCCCGAGCCCTAGCATCTTAAAATATGGGGTGGGGCACAGTGGGTTCGTATCCACCTTGGACTAGGGACATAAATGTTAACCAACTAGCACCGCAAACCACAGGTACTTTTTTTTAAAAAATTTTGCAGATTTTTTTTTTTAAAAAAAACTACATAACCCTAGCTATCCTGGAACTTGCTCTGTAGACCAGACTGGCCTCGAACTCAGAGATCTACCTTCCTCTGCCTCCCTAGTGCTGGATTTAAAAGCTTGCACCACCACTGCATGGCTAACTCCACTTCTTTATATTAACATTGAAAAGGAAATCCCTAGTCCTATGAGTATGACTCTGCCAGCCATTACTGGAAAAGCACAAATGAAGGAGAGAGCTAACTCAAAACCAAGACTGGTCCCTAAAGGCCTACCATCCAAGGGCAGGTAAAGGGGGAGGAGGGGTTTTCTCTTGCTCTCCCATCACACAAGCCTCTTGGAGCATTCTGGAATGATACTACATTCAAAAACAGATAGAGGCCTTTTGGAACCTCACGCCTCCTAAGCCTTGCAAATCACACATGCTGGGTAAGGTAATTACACCTCCGTGGCACTTCCCCTCTGAGCACAAAGCGAATTCTGCTACTTCAGTAATAAGATCGCACTTAGTGAGCTTGTCCCCTTGTCCCCAGAGACCTCAAGTATGCAGCTTAGAGGTGGCAAAGAGGAATTTTCACAAAATGAGATCCTGGGGAAATCAAGAAGAAAATCATCTGTAGGCTTACTCCTGGGATGGTACTGGCCACTGGGCCAGCATTATGTAAAAGAATCTGGGAATCAGATAGTCTCTCATCACTAACATCACTCCTGTAAAGTAAGGAATTAATTCAAGGTGTTTGAAGAATTGCGGAGATGTTTGGTACCTGGCTAATTCAGAGACGCTCAAATTTCTCCTACCTTTGCAAAATCCCCAAAATCCCAAGTGCTGACAGGATTAAACTAGGCTGCCTACGCATTTCTTTTGCCTTTTAAATTGGTGCAACAATACAGCACTACAGGTCGAAATCCTGTCCTGGCCTTTCTTCCTGGTGTGTCCGGCATTTGTCCCTGTCATTTCCTTCTCCTCATTGCCGATCATTAACATGGATTGTAATGGCTTGCAGTGGGGGCTTAGACCTTGCAAGAAATACAGCTATACATGTTGTGACTGTCTACTTCCCTTCCCAGGACTTAGCCGAGCACCAAACAAGACAGCAAACCTGCAGGAAAGTCAGTAATGAAAATTCTGACCCATAGGGCCTTGGGCAGCCCTTTTTTTTTTTTTTTTTTTTTTTTTAACCTCCGATAAAAATAAAATGAAAACTCAAGCTTCTCTAGAATTTATTACAGCTTGGCCTTCAACAAAAGAAAACTGCAAGGCCGGGAGCTGATGACAAATTTAGGGAAAAGGCAAATTCCTTGGACTTTGTTTGATGAAAGAAAAAAAAAACATGAGAAATACTATATATACCTAGATATTTCTGACTCCCGCCCCCCCACCCCCAGCTGATAAAGATAGCAAATACTACTATAACCAGGCAGTTTCTAAGTAATGCATCTTTATTAGTCTTTTTCCCTGAGAACTTTTGAATTTTCCCCTGTCCCCAGAAGCCTTTTCTCTTTCCTTGCTTTTCATCACAAGGTTTCCCAGGAATCAGAATTCCATTTCCTGGACACTCATTCACATGACCCACATTTTCAATTACCAGCAGCTACATGCAAACTGTTCTGAAAAACTTTATTTTAACATCTGGCCTATCCTGTCACCCCGAACTCCTTCCTGCCTGGCCTAGCTGGCACTTTGACAAAGTAGCATTTATCTGATCATCCAAAGGAGAACCCCTCTATGGCACACTTCAGCCCTTTCCTGCACCCAGGGCCTCGCTGATTCTGTGTTTTGTGTCCGTCCTGTCTGGAACAAGATGCTGCAGAGGACAGAGGCCCCACTTCCTAGCTCAGAAAGCAACTGCCTCATCCATTACCTGCTAGCCAATGCTCCCTCCTCTTTTCTCTCTGGCTTTTGCTTGCTGCTCCCCAAAGGAGCCTTGAATCCACACGGAATCCCCGCCTGTTGTCTTTCTGCCGCAAATCCGATCAAAGACTCAGAGGAATGGCTGACTCTTCTTTGGCAGAAGCTCCACCGCCCTCTCAAAGAGTAGGCTTGCTTCTGGTTCAAGCCACCTCCACCTTCCTGGCATGCCTTATTAAACCTGTTAATTTGTGCGTGACTGCCCCTCCATGAAACTGAGCAACCGTGCCGAGCAGGTATCGCACGCCTTCAATGCCAGCATTAAGTAAGCAGAGACACGCGGATCTCTGAGCGAGTTCCAGAACAGCCAGGGCTACACAGAGAAACTGTCTCGAAAAAGCAAACAAGCAAGCAAACAGCAACAGAAAAGGCGAGCGGAAGCCTCTCCTAGATCCTAGCATCCCTCCAGGGTCTACACCTGAAGCCCTTGGTCTGTGAGCCAAACATCACAGTCGCACTGCCTCACCCATAAAAACGAACAGCCAAACACCTGCTGGCTGGACGCATCCAAATACACCTGTAATCCCCAGCACTCAAGAGGTTAACACTGGAGAGGACATTGTATGCCAAGGCCAAGACAGACTGGACTAAATAAATAGTCTCAAAACACACAAACATGGGCCGGGCGTGGTGGCGCACGCCTTTAATCCCAGCACTTGGGAGGCAGAGGCAGGCGGATTTCTGAGTTCGAGGCCAGCCTGGTCAACAGAGTGAGTTCCAGGACAGTCAGAGCTATACAGAGAAACCCTGTCTCAAAAAACCAAAACAAACAAACAAACAAACCTGTGTAATAAAGCACACAGGAAAAACTAAGCAAGAGTCGGGGGTTGGCCAGGCACAATGGCTTATGCTATAATCTCAGCACTCAGGAGGCAGAGGCCAGGTACCCAGCCCGGTCTCCACAACAAGGTCTCCACAACAAGTTACCGGGCAGCCAAGGCTACCACAATGAGACACCCTGTTTCTCTACATAAATAAATACTAGTGATTAATATTTCTGAAAATCTGATTGGCTAAATGATCCTGATAGCTCTGCAAACTGGGGCAACTTTATTCTCATGAACTCAAGCACCTAATCCCTCAGTCAGCTTCAAGTTCCGGGTTACATCAAGCAGGACCCTTCAGCTTTCCCGCTGCATACGCATGCGTGACGCGCACGCGAGCGCGCACTGCATTAAGGTTGTTCAAAATATCTTCCTGGTGCACATTAGTGGTGTGAGCATGCAAACTGATCCCTCATAGAAGCTCATCTTCGGGGCTGGAGAGATGGCTCAGCGGTTAAGAGCACTGACTGCTCTTCCAAAGATCCTGAGTTCAAATCCCAGCAACCACATAGTGGCTCACAACCATCCGTAATGAGATCTGACGCCCTCTTCTGGTGTGTCTGAAGACAGCTACAGTGTACTTATATATACTAGTAAATAAATAAATCTTTAAAAAAAAAAAAAAAAAGAAGCTCATCTTCATCAGGGTCTGGCATGGGCAGGCCATCAGTGTAAAGGCTGGTGCTCTGGGGCTTCCCAGCCACTGAACTAAGCATCCACTTTTGCTCCAGCGACTGAGGTTCATTCTCCTCATTCCTTCCTAAGGTTTTTCTTTGCCCAAAGCAAGCACTGTTCAAGAGGAACACTAGCGGTCCCTTTCCACTGCCCCCAGGCAGACACTAAGGTGCCAAATGAAACTGAACACAGAACATTCCAAAGTGCCTGTCACACAGAACAGGCTTGGTGGGGGATGGGAGGCCTCCCTACTTCTCCACCTACCTGAGGCTTCTGGGAACCCCTGACCAGAAGGTCAAAAAGGAGTTCCCCCAGGAGAACCTGAATTCTATTGGTCAGAACCCAATAGTTCTATGGGATGATCAAGCTCATCTGAAGGACTCACCTTGACGGCTCCATCGAGAACTACAGGTGAGAGAGCATTTGCTACTAGGTGGGCTTCCAACCTTTTGCAATCGCTAATAGGAAAAAGGCTCTCCGTACTAAGCAGGTAGCTAGCTGGCCGTGTATGTTTCCAAATTCTACACCCATAAGGATGTGCATGTGTGTGTGTGCGCCCGCAATGGGATTGGCATGTGGAAGTGTGACTATTAAGAATACTGTTGCCAGGCGGTGGTGGCGCACACCTTTAATTCTAGCACTTGGGAGGCAGAGACAGGCAGATTTCTGAGTTCGAGGCCAGCCTGGTCTCCAGAGCAAATTCCAGGACAGCCAAGGCTATACAGAGAAACCCTGTCTCGAAAAACCAAAAGAGTACTGTTAGGTGGTTCACATCTCTGCAGAACTGTATGACAGGTGATGATGACCCAGGAGCTAAGCAGAGATGACAAAGAACTGCTTGGGAAAATAAGGCCTCTGTGGATGTGGGTGGCGGGCACAGAAACAGAGGTTACAACTTGAATCCAATCCTGACTGTCATGTGTGAGCTTTGTTCTATGCAGATCCGAGCTATGCGGGATTGGGGTATCATAGGACCCAGCGTATGGCATCACGTTGGATTGAGGAAGGATGTTAGACCGTGAAGATCACTGAAATGATTTGTGAAAAACCAAGGAGATGAATCTCAGGATGAAGGGCCCTGAGAAAAAGAAGAAGCCAGAGTCCTGCCCAAGCAAAATTCAACCAACCTGACAATGTCACCCCTACATGGATCACAAAGGAAATTAACAATCTTCAGGGCGTCCCGCCACTTGTTCATACACCCACTATGGAAATGCAGGAGAAAACTCACGAGCGTCTGTATGGGATTCACCGATTACATACGCTTTATTTATAGTGGGTTTCAGGTACAACTTAAAGAACTGTTTTGGAGGGAGGAAAAGGGAAGACGGAAATGAGATGGCTATATTATAATATCAAAAAATGAAAAAAAAACTATTAAAACTTGAAAACTCATGTTTGCTCAATAAAAACACAGACCTCAGGACATCAGAGCCTGCTGGATCTTCCCTAAAATTTTCCAGGAAGCAGTACCCTGCCAGGACCCTGCCTTCAGATTTTTAGCTTCCAGATAGTCTATTTTATTTATATATACTTATAATATATATAAATATGTAGTATACTATATTGCATATAGTATTATATATATTGCATGTATAAGAACAGTATGCAATAAATAAATATACAGTTCTGCAGATCATACCCTCTAAGGGCTGCATATCATTCCCTATTTAGTTATATAATTTATTTAGCAAATTCCCCTTTGTTGAACAGTTTCTGTGAATTTTCACAATCATAACTCTACAATAATCACCCATAGAAAGAGCTCTGTAGTACACCCTGCTTCCTCGGAGTAAACTCAACACTGCAGGCACCAAATCAAAGAGCCAGAGCGTATTTCTGATGCCTCCTGCCGAAGCCCCTCAGAGTCAGGGCCCTAATTTCCATCACTGTTCCCACGTTCCCAGAACATCACCCCAGCCCTGAGGCTAAGTCCAGGGAAGACCAGAATCCTTTACAAACAGTCTGAGAAAGTGTCTCAGAAGAAGGCTCTGCCTCAACCCAGGAAACAAGTCAGAGCTCGGCAAACAGAGAACACTCCAAGGACTCACCAGCTGATCGGAGAAACTGGAAAACCACTTTTGGCAAAGTAGCCTAAAATGCATGCCATATTGGCAGTGCTCTTGGGACACCGTCCCCAGATGAGGTCACATTTCCATCCAAGTCACCATTACCAAGTCCTCTTCCATGACCGAAACATGTTTGCATGTATTAGATTTGGCTTGCAACAATAGGTCAAGTTGTACCACACTACCCTGGATCCTTCTAGAAGCCATGTCAAGTAGTCTTAATACTCAACAGGAACCTGAGGCTACCACACTACTGGCATTGCCTTTTCTCTGCTCTAACTGTTTAAAACAAAACAAAACAACTTACAACCCCAATGCTTTGGCAAAATACTAAACACGCTAAAAGACCTGAGGTAAAAATTGCACGACCCTCTTAAGATCTGACTTGATGTCATTTCTGCCAAATCTCTCAATCACTCTTGCTACGCTGCCATCTTGTTTCTCTTACTTAGACCTTATACTGCTTTCCCAGAACTGAGATGGATTTTAAACTGCTTCAACAGAAGGTGAGCCACCTAAAAATGACATGACTGGCATGAAGGAATCTAAAAATATAACCAACTGACAAGCTTATCTCATTCCCTGCCCCCCAAAACACTGACCAACAGGTCCTGTAAGACATAAGGTCTCAGTATGTTTGTATACATTAAAACTTACTGTATGTAAGGCGGTGGTGGCACACACCTTTAGTTCCAGCACTTGGGAGGCAGAGGCAGGCAGATTTCTGAGTTCAAGGCCAGCCTGGTCTACAGCGTGAGTTCCAGGACAGCCAGGGCTAACACAGAGAGACCCTGTCAGGGGGGTGGGGGATGGACTTACTAATGATAGCTAATTACTACAAATTGTGAGCTTATTAGTTACATTCTTATTAACTTTAATAAAATCTGATCATGCAATTGGAGACATATTATAAGAACTTTAAAAAAAAAAAAGAAAACTTAGTCCCTCACTCTGTAGCCCTGACTGGGGTAGAACTTGTTGCTATGTATGTAGACCAGGCTGGCCTCAGACTCCCAGAGATCCTCCTGGCTCTGCCTTACAAAATGAAGGCATCACCACACCCAAGTGAGACTGTTCGTCCTAGAGCAGAGCCTTGCCTCGTGGGAAGACTTGCTTCTGAACTTTCCATCTTCTTGCCAGAATTACTTTCTTAATTGCAAAAATAATGTAGAATAATCCAATACTCTGCACATACAAACAAGACCCTTGCAATTCCCAGGTCCCGGTAAGACTGACAACCAGTTGTCTTTGCAGAAAAACTTGCAAAACAGCATACACACATAACACACTAGAAAGCCAGGTGTTTTATCTCTTACACAGCTGCAAAATCCTAAAATTACTCTCCTCTGTTTTAAGAGCCATACAAAGCTGCACACTCTCAAAAACTTTTCAGCCACAGAAAGATGGAGGAATTTTCCTAAATCCTAGATTTTTTAATTCTGCACAACTGTATCCGCGTGAGCCTATCCGTGTCAGTGTCATTATTGCAAAGCGAGCCACTGCAGGCTTAGTGTTAAAACATCCCGGGTGATAAGAGGAGCTGGCTCCAAACATAGAAAGGAAAAAGAAAGCCCAGGATTCTCCAATGTAGGAAGGGGAAAGTCTAAACCCACGGTGATCTAGGAAAGAAACTGTTTTCTCTTACTGAAGGTTAGACTCATTTTTCTAACTCAATTCAGTGGCCACCAGAAATTACAAACATATTTTCTTCTCTTGTCTTCAATGTATACATTGTGTGTGTGTGTGTGTGTGTGTGTGTGTGTGTGTTTCTGTTTACCAGAGTCCACTCCAAGGCTCTTCAATGTGTTGGAACAAACTGCTGTCCCACTGGGTGGGCAGGGAATGGGTCCAGTGTTGTGGTTTTGTATAACGACAAGCACACTAATGGGACTCACCAGATACTCTATTTATTTTACTTGTGGCTTTCAGGGTTATGGAGAAAAAAAAAGGGTAGGAATTTTTCAAAAACCAAGTATACACAGAGAGCCGAAAATTATGATAAAATCACCTGGATAACTCAGACCAATTTTCTTTCCTTGTATTTCTATTACGCTAGCTAGCCAGGTGTGATGACAAATGCCTTTAATCCCAGTGCTCTTAGGCAGGAAGACAATTTTCAAAGCTTGACTGTGCGACCTGGGAGACCCTGCTTATAAACAAAATGTATAAAGTAGTGATAAGAGTGTTTGCCTGGCGTGCCTATGGGCCTGGGTTCCCTGAAAATAAATAAATAAATAAATAAATAAATAAAGTAAGTCAAGGAATTAATGCTCACTTCTGACAGTGTCTGTATTTTATACACTCTCACCAGTACACTACCCAAGCTCTGAGATCTTCCTACTAAATCTTATTTCTCAAATCAGAACTGCTTCACTAGGGAAGAGTTACACCACCTAGAGTCACATGCTGCGCCTACCTGACTGGGAACACAGGGCAACAAGGCAGATGATTGCACCAAGGCAGCCTTTCCTTACTAGATGAGACAGATCACCAGGAGTAGGGGACCCTTGAGGAGGCAGGCACTTTCAGCTAAGTTGGACAAAGAGAAATATCTGACTTGCCATAATTTTAAGTTAAGTGGGTATGAGACTTGGAGACAAATCTATTGTATTAAAACCTTAAAAACAAACAAACAAACAAAACCAAAAGAAATTATGGGGTTCTGTTATCTTCCAAAGTCATTTTGAAAGAAGCAAACTTTGTTTTTGTTGTTCTTCCTGGCTTTCCCCAGCCCAGTTTCGACTTTCCTGAAGCAGATGAACGGAGCAAGGATGGTTTCGTAGGATCTATCTTTTGGCAGAGCTAAAGAGCATATGATCATAAATGAGTTGCCTTGTGTTAATTAAAACATGTTAAACACCAGCAACTTCTTAAAAAGCAAACGGGTCAACATTTTTTTTTATAAGTTTAACTGGTCAGGAAATAAAATGAAAACCAGCCGGAACTTGCAGCCGGCCCCGGCTTTGTTATAAAACAGCATACACAGAACTTCCCAAGGCAGCATCTGTTGATAAAATTGGTTATTTCTTCAAGTGGAGAGGCAAGTGTCAGCTCTTCCGTTTACTTAGGATGCACCACCTCACAACTGGGGAAGATCTAGTTTTTGCATTGATTTGCATACGTTTAGATCTCTCCAGTCTTCCCCGTTTAAACAGTTCCCATGGTATCAGTGGATAGTTCACGCAGGTCAGAGTCGAGTGGATGGACAGACTCTTCCTTAGTGTTTGGTTTCACTCTGTATGTAAGTTTGCACAAGTGTCCCGTGCTAACAGCTTTAGAGTTGGTTCCGGTTGTGTTCATCCTCTTTATTAGGGTGTAAATTACCTGGAAGAACACTTTTTACGTTACAGCGATATGGGCAGTTTCTGCTTCTGCACACACAATTCTAGGAGACCTTAAAAAAGATGAATATAATTTCTTGGATTTCAGATAACCCACTTGCAGGAGTGAAGGCGAGACAGTTTAACGCAAAACCGACCAGAGCTCACGAGCCCCGTGTCCACCGCGTCCAAACACCGGTGTTTTCATTAACAAACGCACTGCACAGCCGCAAATTGTTTTCAATCATCATTCCGAGTGTGCCACATAAAGTTGTGATTCTTTTTCCCCTATAAAAAAACACCCTCCAAGCACCTTTGCTTTGATAAACCCAAAGCTTTTAGCCCTTGTTATTCTACGCCCCCACCCCCACAATTCGACATCTCCTAGGTTCGGCGGGGGTCTCCGACTCATCGGAGAAGAATGCGGCCGATGAGTTATCTATTAATCCAAAAGGTTTCAGCTAAGAAGATATTTCACCCAGAACTTTTAACACCGAAAGGGAGGGAGGAAGGGAGGGAGGAAGGGAGGGAGGGGAGCTGGGGTCGGAAGTATCTTTTACCAAGAACTTTCCCAGAGTTTCTTCCTTCACCATACCTCCCTCCCTCCAATTTGCAGCTGCAAGACGCAGAACCCAAGTCCTGACCCTCCCTGGTCCCAATCATCTGAGGTCACCCGGGAGTCAGCTCTCGATTCCGCTTTCAACATCCCGGGTAGACAAAGCTGAGCATTCTACTTACAAAAGTCTCGGGAAAGTCCTCAAAACTTATGCAATAATAGGAGGCACGCAGACGCGCGTGGACCCAGCCCCGCGTCCTCGGGACGCCGCGTCCCGCGGTACACCCCCACACGCACCCGGCCCGTGCGCCCCCCAGCCAGTCCCCCTCGGTACCTCCTCCTCCTGAAGGTTGGCCTCGCTCGGGGTGTTCTCCTTCTCGGCTTTGCCGCCGCCGTTCATCTTCCCGGTCCTTCGTCACCGCGCGGCGCTGGGACGCGGGGCTGGAGGCGAGGGCGCGCTCGCCCGCTGCTAACCTTCCCCCGGGGCGGGCTGCGGGGCTGGAGCCGGGCGGCGCAGCGGAGAGCCGGGGCGGCCGGGGACCTCCGAGAGGCCGGGCGAGCCCCGGAGTCGGGACGCGGCCGAGGCGGAGGAGGCGAGGCGGCGGGCGCGGTTGGGACCGGAGCCGCCGAGGGCGCGCTGCTGGCAGGCTCTGGGCAGCGGGGCCGCACGCAGCGCGCTTTCTCTCGCCTTCCTCCCTCCTCCCCTCCCCTCCCTTCCCTCCTCCCTCCGCCCTCCCTGGACGTGCGCAGCCGGCCGCAGCCCAGAGGGACGCGGCTCAGGACGGCGAAGCCCCCCGCGGGAGGAGGGGCGCGGGGCGGAGCCGTCGAACCCAGGGCTGGGCTGGGCTGGCCTGGGCTGGGCTGGCCTGGGGGGGAGGGGGTCATCGGGGTCACGAGGCCGCGGGGACCGCGGGAGGAAGGTCGGGACCGCCTCCTCTCACTCCAACCCCCGGGACCTAGGCATCCGGGCAGGCCGGCGACGGTGGGCTTGGAGAGGGGACTCGGGGCAGGGGCCCAAGGCTTTGGGGGTGGGTGGGGGACGCATGGACGGGAGCGCGCTACTTTTGTTCGCTTGCTTTTCACGACGGATGTGTGCACCGAAACCCACCCTCCTTGGCAGGACCGGCCGAGACTTGGTTCTTCCCGGGCCGAAAGGTGACGGGCACGCGGGACAGCCCACCCCCGAGCCCTGCTTTCGCAGGTCACTGCTTGCCACCCCAACTGCGGGTGCCCGAGTCCCGCGAAACGTCCCCAGCCCCCCCCCCCCCCCCCGCCCCCCGCCACTCGGCCGCTATCGCTCTCTAGGCTTCCGGCCGCCCCTGTTCAGACTCGCACAGCCGGCACCAGACTGTTCTGGAATCGTTTTTTGTTTACTTCACTCTTCGGGGAGCCCCTTCCTGGAATACAGGACCGCGTCCTGTTTATCTTTTTCACTCGGCCAACAACTTAAGTAGGCTACCTGGAGCGTAGTCCCGGAGCGTAGTAGGTCCTCAATATGTACTTATTGACTGAGTATCCCTCACTGCTTCTCAAAGGTCAGGACTTTTATCTCTGGAGAATCAAATTGCCCAACACCGGATAACCGCATAGCTTCCACTTCCTCATCTATGAAATGAGTATATTTATATTCATGAATGAGTAGATATATTTCATACACACATACATACATTTTCTCCCATTATGTATAATCTTCCTCCCAGGGTTTTAGAGATTATAGATGGGGCGAGCCTCCGCTCCTAATACTCATTCTTGCACAATTGTGGTTTACAATAGGCGGAAACTAGCATTATTATTAAGGAAGTTTCCATTTTCCTGGTCCTACAGAACTTTTCCAACAATAGATCCTGTAAGCTCTAGACTTTGACTAGTTTGGACAGGCATTTAAAACACACGATTCAGCGGATGGTGCCTGTCCCTCTGAGGAAGTTTGTCTGGCAAGCCGCACCAATCACGCTTTCTCATTTATGGCTTGGTTTAACTGTTTATCTCTTTCTCCCTAGTCGACATTCTTTACCCTTCGCAGCTTTGAGAGCGGCTGGGGGGTGGGGTGAGGCGGAGGCGGGTGGGAGCCGAAGATAAGGGCCCTGCCTTTAAGGCAATTCAAAGTGGTGTTGTGGAGACAAGATACCCCAAACAACTCCAAGGCAACAGAGTCGCTGAATCCTGCTTCAGATTATAAAAAGCAGGAAACACGCAACATCGTTCCTTTTGCTTTTAAAGGCGTTGCGAAGTGAAGATTCATAGTGATACTTGGTTTTAGATCATAAGTTTTCTTTGAGGGGGATCTGAGACGTGGGAAAGTTTCTAAAGGAAAATAATGTTTTAAGTTGCTGTCATAATACCACTGCTCTCTGTGGGAACCAAGGTGCCTTCTGGGATGAAATGGACCAAGAGTCGTTAGAACAGCGGTAGAAAAAAGTTCAGAAGCAAAACTGCAGTTGATCGGAAACTTTGTCCGCATTTTGATTTATTGATTGTGTTGATTGGCAGTTCTTTGCTCGGCCGGCTTTTCATCCAGTTATAAGAGGAACCACGAGGGGGCAGTGTCTTCCTGAGTGATAAGTTGAGTGGTGGGCTTGGGTGGCCGCACAGGCCAGTAGAACTAGCCCTTTGCCCTCCTTGGCCATTCCTGCCTGTTACTGAATACACTCCACAGAGAGACATTGTTTCGCAGGAGCCTGGCAAGGACCCAAGAAAAAATGACAAGCTGTCTTTAATGGTTCCAGTCGGAACCCATTTAGAAGAAGGTAGATCGGGGTGTGTGGTTTCAGAATACTGGGAGATTCTCCCTTCTCTTACCAGAAAACATGGCTTAATTCCAGGTGTAGAACTTGATTTTTTTTTTTTTTTTAATCTTGAAGTCAAACCAGAACTTTGTCTTTTGTTATAAGTTAGCAACCTTTGGTGTAAGACAGAATAGTAAGTCCTGTGAGAGGAACTTTGGCTGGCGTCTTTGTGTGTTCCCAGCATCTGGCTCTGTTATTTTTAATAAATAAACACACCAGGTAATGATGGCACTTAATCCCAGCACTCTGGAGGCAGAGGCCGGCAGATCTCTGAGTTCAAGGCCAGCCCCTGGTCTACAGA
>JADRCD010211985.1:0-20957 GCA_019843815.1 Montemys delectorum | reverse complement strand
CACACACACACACACTCCCCACATTGGCCCAGGGAGTGACTCTGCCTAGCAGGGGAAGGTAGGAAGGTCAAGAGGGCATTCAGCTGCCTTCCCCATGGCTGTTCCCCTGGAGTCCTCATTGACAGCAGCTCTTCTTCGTGGAGCTGGGGTGAGCCTCTGTGCTCCCTAAAGCTGTTTTCAAAGCCTGTCAGTGTCCCTCCCCCACCTCGAGACTCAGGCTTGCCCTTCCTCCTACGAGTGTCCCACCCTTCCTCCCAGACTCTCCTGACAGACCCTATCACTTTGTCCTAGCCCGAGGCCTGCCAACTGCCACCTCCTTCCTGTTGGAGCACCTCCTTGGAGTACATGTAATACCCAAGGTAGCTCCTCTTCTTGGGGCTGGAGCAGCTCACCCCATAACCACAAGATGGAAGCCAGGTTCCTCAGTCCCATGTTGCTAGGACAGCTTTAAAGAGCGGGCTTCCAGCCTGGGGTTGTTTAGACAAGGTCAGGCCCTTCGCTCTCCAGGCTGGAGTACTGTGACAAAGCCGTGTGGGACCCCAGCTAGGCCCCACCTGTGGAAGTGCACCAGCTGCCTGCCTTCCTGCACAAGCTCCTGCAGCTGAGTGGGGTCTGCCTGTACCCTGAGGAGCTGCCCTCCCAGGTGGACCCGTCGCAGCCGCCTCTGCAGATCGGCAACTGCACAGGGTACATGGAGCTCATGATGAGGCTGAAGCAGAATGAGGACTTCCTGGGCTCCCTGGGCCCCAAGGTGAGTCCTGGAAATTAAGAATTCCACCCATGGAGAGATGGTACTGGAGAGATGGCTCAGTGGTTAAGAGCACTGACTGCTCTTCCAGAGGTCCTTGGAGCCACATGGTGGCTCATAACCATCTATCTGTAATGGGATCCTATGCCCTCTTCTGGTGTGTCTGAAGACAGCAACAGTGTTCTCACATTAAGTAAATAAGTAAGTTAATTAATTAATTTAATCCCAGCACTTGGGAGGCAGAGGCAGATCTCTTGAGTTTGAGGCCAGCCTGGTTGAACAAATTCCAGGACAGCTAAGGCTATACAGAGAAACACTGTCTTGAAAAACCAAAAAATAAATAATAATAAAAAAATAATAATAGGGCTGGAGAGATGGCTCAGTGGTTAAGAGTACTGATTGCTCTTCCAAAGGTCCTGAGTTCAAATCCCAGCAATTACATGGTGGCTCACAACCATCCGTAATGATTTCTGACTCCCTCTTCTGGTGTGTCTGAAGACAGCTACAGTGTACATATAATTAATAAATAAATCTTAAAAAAATAATAATAATAAGGAGAAAGAAACCTAAAGGTTAAAAGAAGGGATAGGGGACTGGAAAAATGGCTCAGTGGTTCAGAGCATTTACTGCTCTTTCATAGGATGTGAGTTCAGTTCCCAGCAACCATGTGGGGCAGCTCACAACTACCTGTAACTCCAGTTTTAGGGGTCCAACACCCTCTTCTGGACTCCAAGGCACCTGCACTTGTACATGCGTATTTTACACGGGCATACATATACACTTAATTAAAAAAAAGAAGGTGGAATGCCAGGCATGGTGGTCTGGGATCTTAGTACTTGGTAGGTAGAGATCAGAGGATCAGGAGTTCAGGGCTAGTCTCAACTGTATAGAAGTTTGAGGCAGTCCAGGGACACATGAAGGGGTAGGGCTAAGTTAAGCTCTATGGAGTCAGTGACAAACCTGGTTAAGCTCAGATTTCTGTGGCTGTACAGGATCAACAATGGGAGGTGAGGAGTAGAACCAGTATCTTCAATGCCTCTCCTTCCATCTTGGTACTCACTCACACTTAACAACTTCACAAGGCTCTTGTTTGTCACTTAGGGTCACCTGCCTGTCCCATCTGGGCAAGAAGAGTCGTGCTGTAGGTGAGTCATGGAGTAAGAAAGAACCTCCTGGCCACTGGAAGGCCCTATTCCGGGCACCAAGGAGCCTTCCAACAACACCTCTTAGGGTGACCTTAGGAAAGACACTTCCTGGGCTGGAGAGGTGGCTCAGGGGTTAAGAGCACTGACTGCTCTTCCAGAGGTCCCGAGTTCAATTCCCAGCAACCACATGGTGGCTCACAACCATCTGTAATGGGATTCGGTGCGTCTGAAGACAGCTACCGTCTCATACAGATGAGACTATACAGTTGAGACTAGCCTTGAACTCCTGATCCTCTGATCTCACATACAGAAAGTAAATACATAAATTTAAAAAAAAAAAAAAGGAAAGTCACTTCTTTGGGGCTCTGCTTACCTCCCACTGATGTCTACCTTGGGGACATAATAAGGGAGTCTGTTTTCAGCATTCAGTGAATCAGCTTAATCATTAAGGGCATACCATACATCTCTGTGAATTAGCCCGGTGATAGCTGGTTTGTAGAAGAGGCAATCTGATGATCAGAGCTATCTGGGGCTTCCCAAGAGTCTTCAGGAAGTATGGCTGCAACAGGAATGTAAGGGGCAATTGAGTCAGGGGGCATGGGGCAGGCAGATAATGGTATCGAGGAACCTACCTCCATGATGACTGTTGTTGGCTGCCCGTCCCTGCTGATGAACGATGCTCCCCAGGAGACCTGGGGCCAGGTAGGGACCTGGCTGGTCCTCAGTGAGGCTAGGGCCCAGGCCCCTATCTGTAGTCCTAGCGTCTTCCTGCTCACTCGGCTCAAACTCTGGGATCTGGAACATACTCTGGGCTGTAGAGACACGGTAAGAAGAACTCAGTACACAGCTAGGCAAACTGTGTTTATGAGAAGCAGAGGAGAGGTACTCCTGTCTCCCTCTCCCACCAACGTAGCCCAACTCCCCAAATCTTCCCAATCCCTCATCTGTCTGCTGAGTCTGGCCTGGCTGTCGCCAGAATACTAAATCTCCCTTCAGAGCTCTGTCCAGACCCTAGTGCGCTCCCCCTGCCCGTTAGGACCGCGAATAGGTCTCACCCCAAGCCCGATCTCGAGGCCCCTAACCGGGGCCTGCCTCCTCCTTCCAGTTCTAAGGGCGCCCGGCCCTAGTTTCCTGGGCGACGAGAACTGTCACAGATCTGACCCAATCAGTTCTCGAAGTACATCCCGGGTCGGCCTGGAGGCGGGGCCACCCCAAGCCAGGTCCCACCCCTGCGCCGACCTCCTGGTCTCCACCGCCTTCCTCCCGCGTCGCTCCCCAGGCTCCGGATTCCGGGATCGGACTTCCTCAAGCCTAGGGCGTGTGGAGGAGCCAGCGAAGGCTGCTTTGGGGTTCCCATTTGGATCCTGGAGGCCTGCTTCGGCTGATAAGTCCTCCAGCCCTTCTGGGCCCGAATTCCCTCCTGTAAAATGGGGCTAATGACACCTCCCTGGGGAGCTGGTGAAAACTCTGTAAACAGCTTAGTGATTACTTATAGAGCGGTTCACTGAAGCCCAGCCGTCGGATGCAATGATCGTTGCGATGGTTATTGCTCCCCCTGGACCGAGTGACCAGGATGGGAAGACCAGCTCCTTCCCGATCGTGGAGGCCTTGCACTGTCCGTCTTGGGGACAACTCCCCGCGCCATCTCGGGAGCTCCTTTCCGACAGGATGGCCGCCCGGGTGCGGGAGAAGGGACAGGGGAGCCCAGGAGGGCGAGCCGTGGAGCTCTAGGGGACTCTGCTACTAGGATAAGTGTGCGTAAGCTGCCCGAGGCCGGAGCGCCGAGCCTGCGGACAGAAGCAAGGGGGCGGGGCCCAGGTACCATCTTGGTTGTGGGCGGAAGTTTCCTTCAGCGACCCTGTGCGGGGAAGTCGTTGCCGCCCCCATATGGGCAAGCCGATTGCGATGTGGGTTTGGGGATCTAAGCGTGGGAAATGGTAGTCCCCAAACATTAAGAGCTGGCGGTCCATGGCTCTAGTAACCCAGATGCTTGCTGTGTGCGGCCTGCTCTACTCTCGGCGGCCCGCCGCCATCCGTAACCCGGGACACCCGCCGGCAGCGCACCTTGCGCCGATTCTCGAAGAGATGCACGCCGGGCGCGGCGCTTGGCTTCGGAGTCCCTGCCGGCCGCTACGCAGTTTACGTAGTGAACGGACGCCCGCGCAGGCGCACGAGTGGGGCGGAGCAGCGGGAGCCGGGGAGCTAGAGCCCGGTGTCCCGGCGACCGGATCCCGCTTACCCCGCGGCGGCCTGAGAACCTGACATCGACTTCCTCTTATTCCTCAGGGCTGAGGGTGGACGCGGTGGGGAAACACGTCTGGAATCTTGAGGACAGAGGAAGAAGCCTCCCAATCCGGATTATTGGAGGGGAAAGAGGAACCAAGCCTGGGGAGGGGGAGAGCGGGGCGTTGGGCGCCCCCGCAGCGGCCGCTGCCCTAAGCTGACGGGCATCGGCCGGCTCTCCCCCTCCTGCCAGCCGGACACGAGCGACCAAGGCCAGGGACTCTGTGCCACTGCATCCTCGCATCTTGGCCTTGGGGCTGGCCCAGGGAGGGACACCCCAACCCCCATTTCATTTGCCCTGGGTATGAAAGACTACCCTTTATACACTCCAGAGTGACGGGGTACAGGGCCCAGGGCCCAGGTTACCCGTGCCCACTCCCACCCCCACCCTGGTCTCTGCTGAGGAGGAAAAGCCTGACAACCCCAACTTCTTTTTTTCCAGACTTCCCGGGTCTCACCACCTATTGCAGTTCCCACCCCTCCGTATTTATTTCTCTGGCTTCTGGCCAGCCCCCTATCTCTGTCTCCGGGTTTCAGGCCTCCCTCCCTGACATGGAGAGTAACCTGTCTGGTCTGGTGCCTGCAGCTGGGCTGGTACCTGCACTGCCACCTACAGTGACCCTGGGGCTGACCGCTGCCTACACTGCCCTATATGCTCTACTCTTCTTCTCTGTCTATGCCCAGCTCTGGCTGGTGCTTCTGTATGGGCACAAGCGCCTCAGCTATCAGACGGTATTCCTGGCCCTCTGTCTGCTCTGGGCAGCCTTGCGTACCACACTCTTCTCCTTCTACTTCCGAGATACCCCCAGGGCCAACCGCCTGGGGCCTTTGCCTTTTTGGCTTCTCTATTGCTGCCCTGTCTGCCTGCAGTTCTTCACACTGACGCTTATGAACCTCTACTTTGTGCAGGTAAACCACGGGAACTGGTGTGGTGGGAGTAGGAGGGCAATCCCAAGGGTCCAAAGGAGTGATGGGTATCTCTGCTCCCAGGTGGTGTTCAAGGCCAAGGCGAAGCGTCGGCCAGAGATGAGCCGAGGCTTGTAAGTACTGGAGATGTTAATGGGTCAGTGGCAGGGAGGAAGCCTACCCAGCAGGGTTGAGACAAGATGAACCTCAGAAATATTTGTGATAGAGCTTGAAGAACGTAAAGCACAACCAGACAACTATGTTAGTGTCAGGGGAGAGAGACCATCAACGTCATCTGTAGTGGAGGAAGATGGAGGCTCCAATCCATGGCATGCATAAAGTCCTGCTGCACCTGCACTTTTAGTGACCTTGGCTGCAACACCCGTCCTTACGCAGCGCCTTCCAGTTTATAAAGATGTTTCTCAAGCATCTTTGCACGTCTCACCTGAGGTGCTATTCGTACCCTCATTTGAGAGATGAAGAAACTGAGGCCCAGTTAGACAAAGCAACATGCTCAAGGTCACACAGCTGAAATGAGGCCCGTTCAGCACTCCTGTCCAGATGTTTGACCTGGTGCTCCTATGATGCCGTAGCTTTCAATCTCCTCCCCTCTTTGAGCCTCAGTTTCCTCGTGCAAAACTAGATGAGCAGAGTTTGGATTTGACCACCTGAGTTCTAATTGACCCTGGGGCCTCCTGAGAAGTCAGGGTTGTTGGTGAGGGCCAAGGAGATGCACGGTCTGGGGCTGACTTTGCTGTGGGCTGCAGGCTGGCTGTCCGAGGGGCCTTCGTGGGTGCTTCACTGCTCTTTTTGCTGGTGAATGTACTGTGTGCAGTGCTGTCTCGCCAGCGCCAGGCACAGCCCTGGGTCCTTCTGCTGGTACGTGTCCTGGTGAGCGACTCTCTCTTCGTCATCTGTGCCCTCTCGCTTGCTGCCTGCCTCTGCCTTGTGGCCCGTCGAGCCCCTTCCACCAGCATCTACTTAGAGGCCAAGGTAGGGCCACCAAGCCTGGTGGAGTATCCTTGGGGCTCCTTGGACAGAGTTCTTTAGGATGTAAAGGAAGATAGGAATCTCCTCCCCCTGAAGATCCTCTATTGTCATTTCTGCCAGGGGACCAGTGTGTGTCAGGCAGCTGCTATAGGGGGTGCCATGGTCCTGCTCTATGCCAGTCGGGCCTGTTACAACCTGGCAGCTCTGGCCTTGGCCCCTCGGAGCCGGCTAGATGCCTTCGATTACGACTGGTACAACGTATCTGACCAGGTAGGCATTGGTCATGTTTGTCCCTTCTTTAGTAACTATAATATCTAGCCTCCAGCTGGCCAGTGCCCTGCCAGCAACCTCTGTGGTGGCAGACCATCCTCAGCCTCTGTTTTTCCCCAGGCAGATCTGGTGAATGACCTAGGGAACAAAGGCTACCTGGTGTTTGGCCTCATCCTTTTCATTTGGGAATTGCTGCCCACCACATTGCTGGTGGGCTTTTTCCGGGTACACCGGCCCCCACAGGATCTGGTAGGGTCCCCCCAACTGCCTCTTGGTCCAGTGTAGAGGGCTAGACCCTGGGAATTCTGGTCTGGGGTCCTGGGACAGTTATGGCGGCAGAAAACAATATCCATAGTATCGACTTCTTCCCCCATACCTTACAGAGCACCAGTCGAATCCTCAATGGGCAGGTTTTTGGCTCCCGATCCTACTTTTTTGACCGGGCTGGCCACTGTGAGGATGAGGGCTGCTCCTGGGAGCATAGCCGGAGTGAGAGCACCAGGTAGGAGCCTCAACCCTGCTGGAAGTGCCTCGGGATCCTGCCTGGCTCCAGGAAGCTATGGGGATCAATCTGTTATGAGTGAAACCCCTCTGGGTTTCCAGTGCTCACCCCACCCCGCCCCCAAAAGCAGCTTGCCCTTTGACCTAGGGCTCTCTGTTTCTCAGCCTCTCTCCTATCTCAAGAATATGGCCCTGGGTACTGCCTGGGACTCACCTTGCTTCTCTGCCTGCAGCATGTCCGGCAGCCTGGGCTCTGGCAGTTGGTATGGTGCCATCGGGCGTGAGCCAGGCTGGGGAGGGGCCAGCCAGACGAGGACCACTCCTCTGCTCTTCTCCCAGGTGCCAGGACCTGGTAGCCACCACCACAGCCTCTATTCCACGCCACAGACGTGATCTCCTTTTACTCCCCTTAGAATACCCAGGCCCTAGCTCCCCTGATCCCTGGCCCCTGTGCCAAGTACATCTGCTGCTTCTTGCCCAGGATTCCAGGAGACTGTGGCTGCTTCTCTCCTCTGGCGGGCTTCTTGCTGCTCCTATTGTAGTGAGCTTGTGCCATCCCCCTAAAATGGGAACAAGGCCCCAGGATACCAGATGCTCACAGTGCCCTGGCATGACCTGCCACCTCTGCTTCCACACTGGAGCTGGCTACCTCTCCTGTGCCTACCACTCAATAAACAGAGGTTGTGCCCTGTCCTCCTTCCTATCACTTGTCTGAGTTCTGTTCCTTCTTACCTTGGCCTGTTTGGCATCAGGATGATCAAACGCTGGCCCTTGACATGGGTTGCTAGGCTGGGCAGGTGCCATTCACCTTTGGCGAAGCTAGTGAGCACTGAGCAGCAGGGACACTGCATGTGCATCTGTTCTTAAAACTTTCCTGGTTCAGAATAGCCTTCTCTGTGATGCCCAACCGGGCCTGAGATTCCTGGGTTCACATGATCCTCCTGCCTTAGCTTCAGCTCAGATAACTGAAGCTAGAGGTTGGTCCTGGTTGAAAAATCACTTCCACAAGCTGGGGTTGTGGCTTAACTGTTGAGTGCCTTCCAGGAATGTCCAAGGCCACGAGCTGAATGTCCCTGGGAGGGGCCAGGCAATCAAATCCCCATGAAACTTCACTGGTTGTGCAGAGACCCATAACCCTTCTCGGGACCGTACAGCAATATAATTATGTGACTTTTAGGCATCCTTACATTTTTGTATTACATTTATTTATTGTGTGTGTATATGTGTGAACTCATGTGTTCTAGAGGCAATTCTCTCTTTCTGTCCTGCGTCCTATAGATCAGACTCAGGTGTAGAGGCTTGGTAGCAAATGCCTTTGCCCACTAAGCCATCTCATCAGCCCTTTAACATTCTTTGTTGTTGTTTCTGTTTTTCTAAGATAGGGTTTCTCTATGTAGCCTTGGCTGGTCTGTACCAGGCTGGCTTTGAATTCACAGAGATCCATCTGTCTCTGCCTCTTGAGCTCTGGGATAGGCATGTGTGCTACCACGCTCAGCTATTTTTTTTAATGACATGCATTTATTTATATGTATATTTTTGGGAATGTATGGACAAGCACTTGGTGCTCACATATATAGAGGTCAGATGACAACTTACAAGTTGGTTCACTCCTTCATATGGATTGGCGAGGTAGAACTTATATAATCAGGCCTGGTGGCAAAGGCCTTTACCTGTTGAGCCATCTCATTGGCCCAGTTTGGCATCATTTTTTTCTTAAGATTATTTTTATTTATGTATAGGTGTATCTGCACCTGTACCTGTGTGTAGTGCCCAAAGAGGCCAGAAGAGGGCATTGGGTCCCCAGGAGCCAGAGTTAGAGGTTGTGAGCTGCCTTTGCAGGGAACTGAACTTAGGTCTTTTGGAGGAGGAACAGCAAGTGCTCTTAACCACTATGCCATTTGTGGAGGCCTAGTATGTGTGTGTGCTGTGCATGCACTTTTGTGTGTGCATACATGGACACACATACACACACACACACACACACATAACTATAGAGTCAGAAAAACCCACGTGGGTTCCAGGAAACAAACTTGGAATTTCAGACTTGGTGGCAAGCATCCCTACAAAGCACTGAGCCATCTCACTGATCTGAGGCCTGGCTTCTGTCACTACCTCTAATGTGGTCTTCAGATGTTCAGTTTATGGAGGATCTACAGAGGGGGTACTTGTGTGGCACAGTCGCCATCTCCTTGCCTGGATATGGGTTCACCCTGATCTCCTGGCTACTTGCATGCTGAGTCAGCTCCTATTGCACTCCTCCTGCTACTCCCAAAGGTTTAGTCATCTCCCTGTGTTCCTGATATCCTGACAGATCTGCCCTGTGGCTCAGGATTGATTATCAGAGCCTGTGACTCCTGGCTATAAACCTGGTGATTCCAGTTCCTTTGAGATCGCAGCCTGGCAATAAGTCTGCCTTGAAATTCTGTCTTAGGGAGTATCCTAGGTCCAGGTCTACAAGGTCTCCAGAGAGAACAGCAGAGGCTCAGACTTCAGCAGTAAGCTGGACAATCACTTTTGGTTGGAAGCAAAATTGCTAACATTTATAGGGCACTTAATTCTGTGTGCTAGGCTTTAAGCATTTATAAACACTGACCTCAGCTGGGCAGTGGTGGTTCATGCCTTTAATTCAGCATTTGAGAGGCAGAAAAAGGTGGATCTTTGTGAGTTTGAGGCCAGCGTGGACTAGAGAGCAAGTTCCAGGATAGCCAAGGCTACAAAAACAAACAAAAACAACAACAACAAAGAAAAAAGACAGGCATTAGTGGTTTGCCTACATGTATGTTTATGTGAGGGTGTCCCAGACAATTGTGGGTTCTGGAAATTGAACTTGGGTCTTCTGGAAAAAGAGCCGGTGCTCTCAAAGGCTGAACCATCTCTCTAGCCCCCAAATACTGACTTCTTAAATACTCAAAATTAGCTTCCAGAGTTAAGTAATCACCCTTTTATTGTAAGTGGGAACTAGAGAGTTTGCTAACCTGCTCTGACCCCCTATCATCTGTGTGGTAACTCTAGGCTTAAACGTACCGACCATTACCACAAAACTGACTGACTGGAGGGCACACCTTTAATCCCAGCACCCAGGAGGCACAGGCAGGTGGATCTCTGCATTTGAGACCACTCTAGTCTACAAGACAGACAGGAGTACACAGAGAAACCGTCTCAAAACAAAACAACAAAAGTACTGACCACAGAAGCATGGGTTCTCGGAAAGCTAGAGGAGAGATTTTGTGGAGATCAGTAAATCAACAATGAACAGAGAAGGATAGAGACAGGAGAGGACTCAGCCTCAGCTGTTCAGAAAATGCTAGCACTCTTTCTGCTAGAATTGTCAGGCAGCAGATGCCCTTCTGTGAGTGGGGGCTGACTCCAGGGCCTGGAGGATCAGAGATGGGGATGCAGCCTGTGGAGCAAGAGGTGCTCCATTAGTGACTTCCCAGAACCGGGACCCAACCCATTCAGCTGGTTAAATCCATGTGGCCTCAAAGAGAGCTCCCGCCTTCCACCCCCACATACCCTCGTCTCCCTGAGGGCCTCTCCCTCATAACTGCCGAGCCCAAGGGCCAGACTATCCTCAGGGGCGGAGAAACGAAGGCTCTTCCCAGTCCAGTAACAGACGTAGAAGATTCCAGGAGATGAATGTGGCAGCTGTCTGGAGCCCCGGGCCAGCTGATGTCCAGGTTAGGGCAGCGCTGGGGCCCCGATCCCAGCCTAGAAGGTTGGACTCCACGACAACCCCTCTCTGGCTCTTCTGCTGCTTACTGGTCTGGACAAGACAGGATTGGGAAGCCCAGAGGCTGCAGGTGCAGGTAAAGGGCTGGGTGCAAGGCGGTTGGTGGCGAGAGCTGGTGGCGAGGGTGCGGCACGTAGGAGACGCAGCTCTGGTAGAGTTAAGCTCCCAAGGAGGGGGCTTTTGAGGGCGGGAGGAGAGGGGTCCCAGTCAGACGGCCGCCCGCTCGGTCTCTGGGCTGCCTCTTGTCACCTCCGTGGCCCAGCCCACACCCGTTCGAGGCGGCGCGGGAGACCTGGCCGCAGCCAAAGCCGCAGCCACTGAGTGTGCAGACAGTAAGTGCGGAGCAGGCGCGGGAACGTGGACTGGATCCTAGGTCCCGGGAGCTGGGAGGCAACCGGCGGGGTGGGACACCTTCCGCGCGTGGATGCCTTCCTCGAGTGGCGTGACCGTGCGTCCCGTCGCTGGTCACGCTCGGAGGCGTCGGCGTAAGGACGTGGGGAAGGTGGTGGGACAAGTGGCTGGCGTTCAGTGTCACGCGGGTCCGGTGTGTGTGTGTGTGTGTGTGTGTGTGTGTGTGTGTGTGTGTGTGTGCGCGCGCGCGCATTCATGCACATGGACTTCAAGGGTAGCTCGGCCCTCCTGCGGGCACGCCCAGGGTGGTCAGTTGTGCCAGGGTCTACCGGAGCGTGGTGCAGTGCTATGCCTGCATCCTGGGCAGCGCGCCGCTAGAGCTGCAGAATGGAATGTGGCTCAAAGATCTTTGTGGCACATGTAACAGGCTGTGTGTGTGTGTATATATATATATATGCGTGTGTGCGCCTGCATCTCCCGCTGCCCCCTAGGTGACAGCTGTCCCGTGGGCTGCTATATCCGTGCTGCCCTTCCCACCCTGTGCCTCGCTTCTTCTGGGAACTTTGTGCCCACTTTTCCTTTCCTTGGCTCTGAGCCTTGCCTATACCCTGCAGCCAGATCCGCCTTGGGGTTCCTCGAAAGCCCAGCGGGCAGGTGGGGACCCTGGAAGATCCCCCGTTGATCCCTGCTAGGCTGCAAGGCAGGAGGGGACAGATGCATCTGAGGAGGCTGCCACAGCCGCGCTAGGAGAGCCAAGTATGGACTTGCTATTCCTGTCTCCAGTTCTGTGGGCTCCAGCCTCTTCCGATTTCCCCTGGAACTCCCTAGTCTTCCCTTGGTCTTCTCCAAGGCGGGCTCCCTTATGCCTTAGGAGTCCCCCCATTTTCTCACTCACTCTGTCTGGCTTAGTGTCTCCTTCCTTACCCCACTCTCCTGATGGCTAGGCTCCGGAGGTAAGAAGGAGGCTGAAGGTGTTAGTACCTGACACCAGAGGATATGTAGGGGTTACATCTATGGAAAATAAAGCTAGGGACTCAAAAACTTTGGGGAGTCTAAGACAGAGAAGGAGTGTGTGCATGTCAAACCTCTCCTTGACCCCATAATCCTTGGTTTGGCCTGCAGTGACCACTGCTCCCCAGGAGCCCCCTGCTTCTCCTTCCCAAGCAGGAAGTGGAGCTGGACCCGCCTCTGGAAGGGCCATGCGTGGGACCACACTCCTGGCCCTGTTGGCACTGGTGCTGCTTTACTTGGTATCTGGGGCTCTAGTGTTCCAGGCTCTGGAACAACCTCATGAGCAGCAGGTTCAGAAGAATCTGGAGGATGGCCGAGACCAGTTTCTGAAGGACCATCCCTGCGTGAGCCAGAAGAGCCTGGAGGAATTCATCAAGGTGGGTTGGCAGAGCTGGACATGTATCTCTGAGGACAGGGCGGGTCCTGATCTATCTCTGGGAGTGCTGGGCAGGAGCTGGGGTCCAAGTGTTTGTTTTCAATGTGCTGGCCATACTGTTGTTGCTTGTCTTTGGTAGCACTAGGCTGTGCCCCTGGGTAATGGTGGAAGGGAGGAAGAATGAACAAATTACTGAATGGAGTGAATGGGTGGAGCCCATGGGCTGTTGTATTTGCACAGCTCCACCATCATTAGCTCACCAGACCAAATCTTGGATGCTTAGTCACAAGTGACTTTCAGCTAAACAGCCAAATTTAAATATAACCCCGGTAACGATTTTTGTTTTTTTGAGACAGGAGCTTGTTATACAGTCCTGAGAGGCCTGGCACTCACTGTGTTGCACAAACTGACCTTGAACTCTGGGTCTTGTCTTGACTCAGCCTCCAGAGCCCTGGGATTTTAGGCTTGAGCAACCACACCTGGCTCCCTGTAGAGTTTTTACTTGCTAATGTTGGCTGCTCCTCCCACATAGTTCCTATGCATTTTTTTTTTTTTTTTGAGTTTAGATGTTTTAGAGAAACCCAAGAATACTGCAAACACCTCCTCCTGTGTTCCCAAGTTTGCACATAAACAAGTACAGATGATTTTAGAGGGTTTCTGTTCATACCATTGTGGATGTCAGTTCAGGGGGCCCTCCTCCCTAGGACTCAGGATTACCAGTCACGCAAGTGGGAAGGGGTTGGAGCAGCCAGCTTTCCCAGGCTACTTTTGACCTGGCTCCATTCAGCCACTAAGGGAAGCTCTGAGCTTCTGCCTTCATGGGTCCAGTCAGTGAGCTCCTGCATCGTTTCTTTTGATCTCCCAGTCACTGCTCTGTCATGCTCTGGTTTAACCTTAATAAATTAAGATTTCTCACTTGATAGAAGAGTACCCCTCATTCCGTGACTGTTCTTTGTGGAAGGTCTGCATGTAAGCCTCAGCATCCCAACTGACTCATAAGGTGGCTGGATCCATTGCAAAGATGAGGGTAGAGAGATGTGTCTTTCCCACTTCCAGAATCAGGACAAGCTCTGCTCAGAAGTGCCTGGGTGGAAAGTGCGCCTGGCCAGACCACAGGGCAGAGGGAGGGAGGGAGTCTGACCTACTTATCTTCACAATGGAATTGCTTTATTTTGGGGATAAGAAAGAAGAAAAGGAGAGACAGGGAACCTGGGGTGGGGCGGGGCTGATGCTTTGCTTCTTTTCCAGGAGCCACTACCAGAATGAGTGAGTCCTGCGGCAATTGTACACCTATGAGTTCAGGGGGTGGGGGCGGGGGAGAAACAGAGGTGCAAACAGTGGGGTGGAGCTCCCCCCCCCCCAAGGTGTCACATCCAAGGCACAGATCAGGGACAGATCACTGCAGGAAGCAGTGGACATGAAGGAGATTTTCTTCCCACCCTATGGGCTGCGAGCTTTGGGTGCTGGGAGTGAGGGAGATGGAGAGGCTTTGAGGAGAGTCAGCAGTTGGAAAGTACCAAGTGAGAAGGATGGACTTTAGAGTGTGGGGACAAACAACTCCCAAGCAGAGGGAGAGCATGGCCAGCCAGTGTGGAAGCTGGCAGGCTCCATGTGGAGCAGACGCCTGGTCATTGAAACAAAGCTTAGACGGCACTGGATGATGAAGGATTTGGGGGATGTGGAGAAATGCTATTAAAGACAATTAAATCATGAGCCCTGAGGTGGTGGCACTCGAGAGGGAGGCAGAGGCAGGGGGATCTCTGAGTCTGAGGTATGCCTGGTCTACACAATGAGCCAGAGCTACACAGAGAAACCCTGTCTCAAAAAACAAAATGAAACAAAACAGCAACAACAAAATTAAGTCACTGGAGCTGCCGAGATGGCTCAGGAGTTTGGAGCACTTTTTGCTCTTCTAGGGGACCTGGGTTCCTCATAACCATCTGTAACTCTAGATCCAGGGAACCTGCGACCTCCTGGCCATTGTGGGCACAGGCATGCACATGATGCACATGCACACATGCAAGAAAAGGAAATAAATCAATCTGAAAAAAGATTAGATTACTTTAAATCAGACATCTCACCTCCTTATGCAAAGATCATCATTACAGAAAATGGAATCACCTGAGAAAATCTCGGGAGAATGTCGCTCTATTTTGGGGTGCAAAATCAGGCTCTCATGGGAGAAGACCAGGGAAAGGTTGAGATTACTTTGGAAAAATTCCTTGTGGCTCACACCTGTAATCTCAGCTCTCAGACTGAGGCAGGAGCACTGCTGTGAGTTCCAAGTTAACATTGAATACTGAGTACGACCCTGTCTCCCAGAACAAAACCAAATGCACCTCCAATAAGAGGGGGTGGGGCTTGGTTGGTAGAATATGCATGCTGCAGACTTGGGTTGGTTCTCCAGAACTGCAAAAACTGGGCAGAGCAGTTCACACTTATAATATCAGCACTTGGTAGAGGCAAGAGGATCAGGAGTTCAAGGCCATCCTTGCCTACATAGTGAGTCTGAGGCTAGCCTAGGCTACATGAGACATTTTTCTCAAAACAATAAATAAATACTGGACTAAGGAGTCTAGACTCTCCTTGGGACAAATAGGAGTCTTGAGGGTTTGCAGAGGTTTCTTCAGTGAGAATGAACTAGTGAAGCAGGTCTTACTAATGGGGACTGACATCAGGGAGGTGAGACAACTTGTAAATTTCCCTGTGGATGCTCTCCTTGCTTCATTTGGGGAAAGCCCCCCTCTTCTGGTGCTATAATATCCCAGTACCCAGGGCAAGCTCTTTTCAGACAGACTATTCCCCTGGGGAACCGGAAGGCAGGCAAGAAAAGCCTGTCCTTGGCCCTTCAGTCATGCTTACTGAGCACCATAGGGAACACTGGGCTTGCCTTAGGTGTTACGAGGTGGCCTGTAGGCACAAGCACACACATGTAAACATCCTAAAATTGGACACAAAATGTGATATGTGAACCTTTCTGGAGAGAAGGCCTCACCTTTCACCTTGTTTAAAGGCCCTGAGCTTTCAGTTTCCACAGGAGCAGTGTGAAGGGTGGAGAGTCTGCTGAAGCAGGAACTCGTGGGACATAATGACCCAACGAATACCCAGTGTTTATTCTTTGTGCCAAATCTATGATACTGGCGCTCTGAAGACCACTCCCATGTGAGAGAGGAAAAACTTAGGCACCAGGAGTTAACTTGTCCGAGGTCACCAAGATTAGAACTCAGGCAGCTTGGTTCTAGCATTTATGCTCCTGAATGTAAAATTAGGAATTGATCATGTTGAGTCAGTTATGGTGGTTTATTCCTGTAATTCCAGTATCTGAGTGGGATATATAACATGTTCCAGAAAACCAAACCACAAAAAGATAGCTAGGTAGTGAAAGTGAGGGAGACATCTCAAAAACTAAAACCAAAGAAGAGAGACACACAGCTTACTAGTTGTGCAAAGAAGGGGGGAGGAGCGGGGAGTTAGCCCAGCTGGAGGGAAGGACTAAGGTTCCTCCCTGTACGCCTTATCCTGCAGCTCGTGGCCGAAGCCCTGGGAGGGGGCGCAAACCCAGAAACCAGTTGGACCAATAGCAGCAACCACTCATCTGCTTGGAACCTGGGCAGCGCCTTCTTTTTCTCGGGGACCATCATCACTACCATCGGTGGGGGTGGCGATGGGGCATGTGGAGGGAGGCAAGGGGCAAGGAGTTTCCCCCTGTGGGGGAAGGTGCAGGGAGAGGCAGGGGGTACCAAGTGGCACCTAGACTTCCTGCACTGCCTCTCCATCCAGGCTATGGCAATATAGCCTTACACACAGATGCCGGGCGTCTCTTTTGTATCTTCTATGCACTGGTGGGAATCCCGCTGTTCGGGATGCTGCTGGCGGGAGTCGGGGACCGGCTGGGCTCTTCTCTGCGCCGGGGCATCGGCCACATCGAAGCAATCTTCTTGGTGAGCTGCACTGTGCCCCCCTTCACAGGGTCTTCTTCCCTAGGTCCCTGGCAAATGAGTGTGCACTGCTAGAGAGCAGGGGCCTCTCACAAGCTATGCCAGGATGATGGGGGTAGGGTGGGATGAGAGAATGGCATTGTGGGTTACTGGCATCTCAATGGCTCCATCTACCATCCTTCCCCACAGAAGTGGCATGTGCCACCGGGGCTGGTGAGAAGTCTGTCTGCAGTGCTCTTCCTGCTGATTGGCTGCCTGCTCTTTGTCCTCACTCCTACCTTCGTGTTCTCCTACATGGAGAGCTGGAGCAAGCTGGAAGCTATCTACTTTGTTATAGTGACACTCACCACCGTAGGCTTTGGCGACTACGTGCCCGGTGAGGCTGACCCTGCCCAGCATTTTCCTTAAGTACTTTGTTCCTGTACTCTTCCTATGCACTGCTGTGGGGTGTTTGCCCCAGCTTTCACACCAATCATGGAACGCACCATGCTTTCTCTTAGCAGGCAGCCTAATGCCCACTTACATCTTGCATGCCCGAGTCCCATGCATGCTCGCACATATATTGCGTTCACCCACTTTTGCACGCTTTTATCATACACAATTACGACTCGAGCACACTCATTGTATACATCTGCACATGATAGCACATCCCCTTCTTTCCTAGGGAGGGACATTCTCTCAAGGTGCAGAAACACGCAGTGAGCCAGAGGCTCACAGGCTTGTCTCCTGCCCCCATCCACTTACGTTTCCCTCCCTTTGAACCCTCTAGGTGATGGCACTGGGCAGAACTCTCCAGCCTACCAGCCGCTGGTGTGGTTCTGGATCTTGTTTGGCCTAGCCTACTTCGCCTCAGTGCTCACCACCATCGGCAACTGGTTGCGAGCAGTGTCCCGCCGAACTCGGGCAGAGGTATTTGTATGTGTTCCAGGAGCTGTTGGCTGCCGCGCATGCGCCATGCATGTCACTTGTGTGTTGTGCCCTTACCCCTGGGCACAGTGGCTGCTGGCCAGGCTGGCTCCCCTCCAAAATGTGGGCTTCTCTGAAATTGAGACCCGGACAGTGCGCTAACGGGAACATTGGAGTACATTCAGGTTTGTCAGAGACTCGACCACCTCATTCTTCATGGATAGATAGGGTCACCAGGGTTAGGGAATAAGAATTCAGAGAGGGGCTGGGCAGTGGTGGCGCACGCCTTTAATCCCAGCACTTGGGAGGCAGAGGCAGGCGGATTTCTGAGTTCGAGGCTAGCCTGGTCTACAGAATGAGTTCTAGGACAGCCAGGGCTACACAGAGAATCCCTGTCTTGAAAAAAAAAAAAAAAAAAGAATGCAGAGAGGCAAGGTAGTAGTACATGTCTGTAAATCCCAGCACTTGGTAAGCACAGCAGAATCAGGAGTATTGCTGCGAGTTCAGACTTGCCTGGGTTATAGAATGAGAGTTTGTTTCAAAAACAACAGAACTAGAAAGGCCAGTTATATGTGAATTTCAGATGAACAACGAATAAGATTTTAAATTATGTCCCAAATATTGTATGAGTCGTCCTGGTTTTGTAATTAATCTGTGTTTTGCTAGCCGAACCCAGAAAGGCAGTGAAAGTTGAAACAAAGCCGAGGCTTTCAAGGAAGGTTCCTAGAGAAGGGGGTGCTTTTGGGCCAATGCAGGAAGGGACAGTGTGCTTCTGGGATCGTCCACAGGCTGAGGTTCGAGGGTCAGGCGGAAAGGTGGATGCAAAGGTGGCAGCTTCCGGAGCTGCAAGGGACCAATACCTTTTCTTCTCTGTGCAGATGGGTGGCCTCACGGCGCAGGCTGCTAGCTGGACCGGCACAGTGACAGCACGGGTGACCCAGAGAACTGGGCCCAGCGCCCCGCCGCCAGAGAAGGAGCAACCGCTCCTGCCCTCCTCTTTGCCGCCGCCTGCTGTCGCTGAGCCAGCCCGTAGGCCTGGCTCTCCTGCACCCGCAGAGAAGGTCGACACTCCTTCTCCGCCCACGGCCTCAGCTCTGGATTACCCCAGTGAGAATCTGGCCTTCATCGACGAGTCCTCAGACACGCAGAGTGAGCGTGGCTGTGCCCTGCCTCGTGCGCCTCGGGGTCGCCGCCGTCCCAACCCACCCAAGAAGCCCTCCAGACCCCGGGGTCCCGGGCGTATTCGAGATAAGGCCGTACCGGTGTAGGGGCAGGATCTCTGGCCCGAGACCCCACGCCAGGGCTTCGCTCTTGCTGATGCCCAGGCATGCTTGGCTTATTTGACCAAAGAGCCCTCTTTTATTCCACGCGATTGCAACCCTGAGAGGAGTCCAATGGTTGCCAAATGCCACCGCTCTTCCCTGGCTGGTTCTTCACATCCAATCATTTCCAAAACCCACCATCCAAGGCTTTCTGTCTCGCTTTCCTGCCGGTTTTGCCCCTCACACCTCACGACTGTGCCTCAAAACCTGCATCAATAAAACAAAAAGTCTGTCCCACCGAGTGAGTGCTCCTGGGACCCACGTGGGTGTGCGAGCGCTTTTCTTGCGCCGCCATAGGGTTATATCAGGCCCACGGCCGTCCGTCCTCGGGCACCCACACCGGTCAAGTCATGCCCTTTTGGTTAAGCTCAGGTATTCAGACTCTTGTCCCTGCCTGGAGGAGACCTGGACTCTGGAAACTGGACTGGGCACTTCTAGTCTTGGCGTTGATATTGGGGGTGAGAGCAATTTAGTCTTGATGCAGTCTGCAGTTTGAAGTCTCCTCCTGAGGGACCACTTATAACCATCTCCAAAGGAGACTCTGCCCCTCCCCCTCCCTGGAGCGTGACCTCCCGCCCCACCCCCTTCTCGATTGAGCCCTGTGGATACTGGTCCGTTGGTGCAGAACGATGGAGGAAAACATGGTCAAAGTAAGAAGTCTGCCCCTGTTCCCCAAGCCCAGACGCACCTTAATACCCCTTCAGGCCTCTAGAGTAACCTGTCATTCAGTCTGGGTGCTTGGCAGCTCTCCTAGAGTCCCCATCCCAGTCCAGGCTCCCTGATCCCTCCAACTCCCTGAATTCCTTGGCTACCTTACTTGTGTAGGACCCGCACTCGGTGCCCAAACTCTCAAGCCGTCGCCGCAGCTCGGTCAGATCCAGCCTGCAAGGAGATGTTCGTGACCTGTGGAGCACGGCCACGATGTCCACAGCGAACCTGTCGGTATCCGACGTCTGCGAGGACTTCGACGAAGATGGCAAATCTGTAAGCAGCAGGCCTCGCAAGTACAGCCAGACCATTTCTATTAGGGACAGTCTCAACCTCGAGCCAGAGGAGATCCAGCAGCAAGCACGTCTAGAACTTGAAATGTGGCGTGGCAGATCCTTGGGTCTTGGGGAGGATCGCGAAGAATCTGCGTCCTCCTTAGGTCAGTGTAGCCTCGCCGAGGCGATGGGTGTGCTGCCATAGGGATGGGGCTAGCCCGGGTCTTAACGTCCCTTCCTGCGAAATGGGGGTAAACCCATAGAAACCCAAGTTTCTAGGATTTCTTGGGAGAAGGGCGCAGGCAGGAATCGTTCACTCTTTGACTCAGACATTCTTTGAGCGCTCCCTACTGGGCAGGCGTCTTACTACGAGGAACCTGGGAAACCAGAAGGACGCAGAGGCAGGCAGGGCAGTAAGACCTGGTCTTGTTTTTTGTTTGTTTGTTTGCTTGTTTGTTTTCATTTTAATGTGGTGCTGGGTGTGGAACCAAGTTCATCACGCTTGGTAGGAAAATTCTTTACCGCTAAGCATATTTCAAGCCTTCCCTCACCTGTGTGTTTAATTTCATCACTGGGCCAGCTGAGAGGACAGAATTCATCCCCTGGCTGGATCTGGATGTTTTGAAGTCTCTCTTTTGGTCAATAGTTACTTTATTTTTATTTTGTATTTCTTTTTGACTGAGAGTCTCACTGGATAGCCCAAGATGACCTTGGATTTTGGTATCTTCCTGAGTGTTGGGATTACACACAATATGCCAAGCACTGTTTGAGACTTGTATGTGTTGTCCTCTTTCACTTCATCAAGAAATGAGCACTGAAGCCAGGCGGTGGTGGCGCACGCCTTTAATCCCAGCACTTGGGAGGCAAGGCAGAGGCAGGAGGATTTCTGAGTTCAAGGCCAGCCTGGTCTACAGAGTGAGCTCCAGGACAGCCAGGGCTACACAGAGAAACCCTGTGTCGATAAACCAAAAAGAAAGAAAAAAAGAAAGAAAAAAAAAGCACCGATAAGAACCCCGTTGTGGAAGTGTGTGCCATTGTTCCTGTGTTCAGGAGGCCGTGGAGTCAAAGCTAGCCGGGTCTAGATACCAAGTGGCAGGATAGTTAGGTCCACATAGCGAGAACATGTCTAAACAAACAAGAGTGATACAGATATAACAATTGATATATATATGTATATATATGTATATATACATAATGTTTGTTACTTGTACTTGTTAATATATATTTAATGTCTGTTACTTGTACTGTGACCTTTACATGTCACAACTGCCATGAGACTGTTCTGGACTGGGGAACATAGCTTAGTGGTAGAGTTCTTTCTACAAAGTCCTGCGTTCAGTTCCCAACACTTACAGAGGGTATACAATTCTCATAAAAGGAAATTCCTATGACTCCATTTACAGGTGATGAATCAAAAAGTCTCCAAGTGTCACACAGTGGGACAGTTGGTTCTGGATCCCAATTGAGTGGGATTCTAAAGCCTAGGGCTGGAACCAG
>JADRCD010211984.1:20232-38790 GCA_019843815.1 Montemys delectorum | reverse complement strand
TTGGTTTTGTTTTTTTGTTTGTTTGTTTGTTTTTGTTTTGTTTTTACATTTTACAGCACTTGATGATCTACAGCTTTTCTCCTTTCCCAAGAGTTTATGTATTAAACCCGAAATAAAAGAAGTGTGGTTTGTTTTCCTTAGTGGAGTCTGTGACATCAGGATATCCATTCTGTATTGCTTTGCTGTGCTCCAGGCATTGCAGTGGGGGAAAGGACCAGCGGACAGTGGGAAATGGAGACAGTGGGGCCTGCTCAAAAGTAACTTGTCAATAGGCAAGTAGAAGACATATTTGTCTATGATACAACAAGTCAGCTGTGCCTGAAGGTTGAGGCTGGTGACCTCAGCTACACAAGAGGCTGAGGCAGGAGGGTCACAAATTCAAGGGCTAACTGGACTAAAGGGTAACTTCAAGGCCAGGCTGGGCAACTTAACTGAGAGTCTAAGATGTAGCTCATTGATAGAATACTTGCCTAGAATCCCCCAGGGAGGGGCTAGGGGCGTGGCTCAGTGATAGAGCTGCCCAGAATCCCCCAATGAGGGGTTGGGGGCGTGGCTCAGTGATTAAATCTGCCTAGCCTCTCCAGTGAGGGATGGAGCTGCTTGCCTTGTTTATGTTAATCTTCAGTATTATAAAAGCAAAACAAAATTAAAAACAGCAGCAACAACAAAACTGTTTCAAGCTCAACATGACAGGGAGTGTTAGGCTGATATGCATAAAGATTTATAATCAGAGGTCAGCTGGCACAAAAGGATCCTTGATCTCTGCCAAGGACTGTTAGGATAGGTTTGGACATCTTCTTCACCTGAGACTGCAGTATCTGGGAACACTTTTAAATGTCGAGAACGCTTTCCTTCGCAGATCTTTCTATTTAATCCCCTGTCATCAGTTTACGCTGTGACCAGTGAACGGGATGTGCAAATTTCCTGCGTCTTAGATCTACGAACGCTTTGCAGCTTGGCATATCAGTTTTTATGACTGACGCACCGGCACACTGACTCTCTTCCTTCCTCCTTAGAAGACATTACAGTTCTAATAGTTACATACATTCTCTCGTTCCTCCTGTAATTATGAGTAAATGTTTGTTGAGTGGGATTAAAGCTTAATTACACTTTTCGTGCCGGCCATGTAATTTTCTGTGTGTGGAAAAGTGGTGGGATTTTATCTATTGTCTTGTGGCAAATCTGATTCACCGGTTTCTCACTCCTGGCTTCTCCATGCTGCAGGGGTTGCTCTCGTGCCTGTTTCAGGGACTGCTATGGTTTCTTTTCTGTTACTGTGACAAAGCACCCTGATCAAAGGCCACTGGAAGAGAAAAGGTTTTATTGAGCTTACAGGTCCAGGCCACAGTTATCCCATCACTGAGAGATATTAAGGGAGTGACCTGAAGCCAAGACTGCTTGCTATTTCACACAGCATAACCTTTGACTAAGGAACTCACTTCGTAGCCAAACAAGTATGACAAGAACCATGCAGGAGGCTGCTGCCAGCTGCCAGGCAGGCTCATGCTCAGCTTCCTTTCTTATATAGCTCAGGACCCCTTTGTAAGGAATGGTGCTGCCCGTGGTGGGTTGGACCCTCCTAAATCAATTGACAACCCTTGCAATCCCCTTGCAGCCACAGGCCAATCTGATCTAGGAAATTCCTCAATCACAATTCTCTTCTTAGATAAATTTAGGTTGTGTCAAGTTGGCAGTCAAAGCTAACTGAGACATTGTGCCTCCAGTCGTGTTAAAGGTTGACTAATGCCTGATCCCATTGGGTGCAGATTTCTCCCCCAAATCCACAAACTTCAGAAGCAAATCCAAGACAAACATTCAGAATAAATACATTAAATTCTGAGCCAAAATACCAAAGAAACCAAGTGACCCTGTAATATAGAACATGGAGCGAGAGCCCCTCCCCAGACTGTATAGCATCTACCAGAAAGCATAAGGGGGTGTTTCTCTTATTTATTGTTCTCACCATGACAAAGCAACAGCAGGAAATAGCTATCTTAGCTTTCAGTCTCTATCCACAATAGAGGGGGTTCTGTGGAGCACAGGCAGAGCCATGCATACCGCAATAGACAGGGACTAAATGCAGGTATACCAGGAAGGGGTCCAGGGGAGATACAATCCTCTGAGAAATGTCCTGCTCCCCAAAAGAGATTTATTTCTTCCAACTAGATGAAATATACATCACACTGGCACACTGTCATGTGGTGTTTGAGCTCACTAAAAAGCTGGCCCTGAAATCAGGTGCTGCCTCCCCAGCCCTCCTGGCCCCACCCCATCCCCTCATTACAGGCTCAAACATGTTTGTCTCACATCATCCTTCAAGGGCCCTTGTCTGAGGAGGCGCTGGCCTCCTTCATTCAGTGGCAGGAAAGAAAGAGAACAAAACAGCCCAGGAGGGAAAACATCACGTCCTTGATGGTGACCCATTTCCAACTGAGGTCACTGGTGTTTATCCCACTGCAGCAGGAGGGAGAAGCTGGAAGTTCAGCCACAGAGAGAGAGTGCTCAATCTGGAATCCGGCTGACTGCTTCAGCTTCTACAGTTGGTTTCTAGAGGATGCTGTGAACACCCAATTTGATGATGTTTATCTCTGTTGCTGTTTGTTCCATTACTTGGAAGCCTCACTTGAGAATAAGGTTCTCCCCCCACCACACACACACACACACACACACACACACACACACACACACACACACTTCAGCAGGGCTTTCCAAATTGGCTTCTCTGGGATGTTATAAATGCCCAACTTAATGATGTTTTGTCCCCTATCTGTGACTGACTTTCCATCAGTCTGTCTCAACATTTCTCTCTGTATGTTTCTATCTATCTATCTATCTATCTATCTATCTATCTATCTATCTATCTATCTATTCATCCATCTACCCATCTATCTATCTCTTGATATTTATTCTTTTATCTTGGCTTGATATACATTTAACAAACTTACTCATTATGTAAAGCTGAAGGCATAGCTGCCATCCATCATTCTCTATCCCATACAGACCACCAGGCAGGAAGTACTATCCCTTCCAATAACATTGCAATTTTGAATTCATCGATGTATTAAGTCACTGATTGGTTCAGAGCCCTCATCTAATTGTCTTTTGAAAAATCCCTTCCAGACATACTTAGCGGTGTATGAATACATCTCCTACATGCCTCTCAATCTCTCTTAGTTGACAATCATGATTATCCATCACAAGTTCAAATGACTGCATGGCTGGGTCAAAACAATCAGACAGGAAGTGATCAGCTTAAAAGTGGAAGAAACCTGGCTAGACTTAAACTTGGCCAATCCCCCTGCCTCAGCCTCCCCAGACACTACCACACTTAGCTCTTTCACAGTAGTAATTTATTCTGTAGTGCAACTCAAAAAAGCAGAACCTATTTTCTTTCCAGTGAGTGCTGGTGAAGAGATGGGAGTGCTCTCCTCTTTATAACTGGTAATCTATAAATGCTGTTTCTCATCTGTGTCATGAGTTAGAAATTAGTTAGTTGTAGCTTTAAGCTCCCAGGACTGTAGTTTTTTTTATATTATCAGACATTTTCCTGGGCTTTAGATATTCCTTCCATTTGTCCATATACTTTTTTGAGTTCAATGAATCTACAATGGACCTCTTAGCTTCTAAGGCCATAAGACGTGTCCTTAATAAACTTCCCACTGTGGCACCATTTTGGACATCCAGAAGGAGCTGTGTTAGCTGTCTTCAACCCAGATGAATGCTACTATGAGACCAACTATCCATTCCATTTCTGTACACATGGATCCTGGATGTATCAATCCCCACCTTGATGACTTATGACTCCTTGATGACTTATGACTCCTTACAGAAAACCAGCAGGACGAAGGTTACACTGAGTTCCTGCATCCATTCCAATGAACCAAAGGGACCCTGAGTCATTCTGGGTGAAATTCCATACCACCAAGCAAAAATTAAATTGCATGCCTGACCTTCTGGGAAATGAGATAGTGAATGAGATAGTGAAAATGGCCAAATCCCACACAGACCAGTTCTAGCCAATACAATAAGAAAATCACTTCTGCCACTACGTTGAACTTCGCTTTCGCATCTCTGTATGGGTTTGTGAATATGTGTGTGGTGCCAAGAGAGACCAAAAGAGAATGTAAGACTTCTCCCACCTCCATCCCTCCCCAGGGCTAGAGTTTCAGATGCTTGTGAGCTGCCTGGTGTGGGTGTTGGGAATGGAGCTCAGGCCCTCTATAAGAGCAGGATACGCTTATAACTGCTGAGCATCTACTCGGTGCCTACTTTAGCTTTTAAGAGGACAGCAACTTTAAATAACCAATCTGTTTTTAATTCATGGTGTTTTACTTAGTTCCCTTCTCCCGATAAAGCCACTTTCTTCCACTCTGCCCATGAAAGCATTCCACTTTTTTTTTTTTTTTCCCAGAATGAGCTAGGATCCATTTATTGAATTGCATCGGTTGCTGCTGTGGCACAAAACCCGACAGAAGTAACTCAAGGGAGGAAGACTGGTTGTGGGTCACAGTCTGACGAAACAGGCTGCCATAGTGGGAAGGTGCGGCAGCAGGATCGCAAGGCGGCTGCTCACGCTGCATCCACAACCCAGCAAGCAGATGCAGAAGAACACTGGGCTTCAGCTCACTTCCTTCCTGAGGAGTCTAGCACCTGGTCCATGGAGGGTGCCACCCACAGTAGAGGCCATCCCACCTCAGTTAACTTAATCATTAGACATGCCAAGAGGCTCGTCTCCTAGACGGCTGTCAATCATGTTAGGTTGACAGCATTAGCCATCACAGCCAGTTGAATCTTGGAACTATATTTGACGTGTAATTTTGTCCTTTTATATAATCAAAACAGTTGAGCAAGATGACTCAAAATAGCACATTCCTCCCTTTCTGTCTGTCTCTGTGTGTGTGTGTGTATGTGTGTGTACACGTATGTATGTATGCATGTATGTATGTACATATGTATGTATGTGGGGCAGTGGACCATACCACCAGACAGAACTGGTAAGGTTGTATCAACTTCAGAACCCTGGTAAATCTCATAATTGACCATGTTCTTATCCTGGAGTATGTGACCATGACATCTCACTAAGAGGACCATGACAACCAGTCACTTAGCATAGAACCTAGAGTTCTCCAGGCTAATGAAGTGTCTAGACAGGCTCCAAGTGTTTAGTCAATGAGCTTCCCTTCCTATGGATCCCTTTGTGCAAAAGGTATTTAATCTCTGGTTCACATGAATAAGATGTATGCATCCTCATCCACCATGAATAAAACAGTTTGGAGAAGCAAGGACTGTCTCCTTCATCAAGGACTGCCATGGGGAGGGGGGGGCACTTCATCATATAGAGCTGTGCCTATATCTCCTATAGAAGCCCCTCCATACTCGTGGCACTCCCTCAGAGCTAAGCTGGATTCCCTCCACTCAGAACTAAACCGGACACCTCCCCCATCCAGGGCTCATCGTTGGCCCTAGCAGCATCTGGGTACACAAGAAGATCACAGCCACTCTTCTCAACTCCTCAAGGTTCCCAGTGGCATCTGGATGCATAGGAGTTGGAGAACCACAGCCTCAGTCCCAGAGAAACATGGCCTGGGACCCCCTGTGTATGCATGCATGTATGTATAAATGAGTGTGGGTGTGTGTGTATGTATGTCTGTATGCATATATATAAATGAGTGTGTGTTGGTATATATGTGTGTATATATATATATGCATGTATATATGTATAAATGAGTGTGCATTTATATATGTATGTATGCACGTATGTATAAATGAGTGTGTGTATGTGTGTATATGCATATATATAAATGAGTGTGTGTGTATATGTGTATATATATGCACATATATATGTATAAATGAGTGTGTATATATATGCATATATATATAAATGAGTGTGTGTTTGTATATGTGTATATATATGCACGTATATATGTATAAATGAGTGTATGTTTATATATGTATGTATGCATGTATATATAAATGAGTGTGTGTATGTATATATGTATGTATAAATGAGTGTTTGTATTTATGCATATGTATATCTGTATATATGTATAAATGAGTGTACTTGTGTGTATGTATATATATATGTATGCATGCATGTACATATAAATGAGTGTATATGTATGTGTATGTCTATATGTATGTATATATAATGAGTGTGTGTTCATATGTACATATATATCTATGTATGCATGTATGTATATATAATGGGTGTGTATATATGTGCATGTATAAATGAGTGTGTGTGAATGGATGAAGAAGAGTTAAGGATGGCGAGGCTGTGGATGATAGCATCAACCACATAAACCCAAGGACCTACCAAGAAGTATTCCTCAACACAGAGGCAGAGGAGCAGAAGGGTGGCAGGCCAACCAGGAGATAGAAGACTGCAGTAAGACATGAATATGAATACCATACGTGGAGATGGGAATGAGCAGTCAGTCCCAGCAATAAGCTTAGCTATCCCAAAAGGTCAATAAAAGCAGATGTGCTTGTGGTGAAAGATGAGCAAGTCGGGACAATTTCACTAAAATAGATGGCTGCTGAGAGCTACCTAGACCTTTTCCTGCTGTGCTCTGGCCATCTGAGCACACTGGTTACACACAGGACAGACCCAGGGTAGGGAGAGGAATGTCCGCAGCAGCATGAATGAATTCATTGCAAACCATTAACTGTGAGCCTGCTCCACTGTGGATTTATGTTAACACTCTGTGCTTGAGCTTGGGTTTCCCTTCCTTTTGTCTTCATGAATCTTTCTTCCCAGGGAATGTCATTTGTCCTCAGTGTTTTTTTTAAGATAGAATTGGGACGTTGCCTGCCTCCTACACACTCTGCAATACACTGCTGAAGTAGTAGACCATGCCACATGCTTTTCAGTTAGTGTCCCTTTATGCCTCATTATAATGGTCAGTTTCTTCTTTTTCTTCCTTGACAACAGTATTTTGTTACCTTTAAGGGTTTTTGTTTTGTCTTTGTCTGTTTTTCTGTCTCTATCTCTCTGCCTGTCTCTGTCTCTCTACCTGCCTGTCTGTCTGTCTCTTTCTCTGTCTCTTTCTCTCTCTGTGAGTTTATGGTTATAGAGATTGAACACAGGTCCTCAGCGTACTAAGGAAGCACTGAGCTATGTCCTTGTCCCATTTATACTTTTAAAAATTGATTTATTTTTAATTTATATATGTGAGTACACTGTCTTCTGATAGCATCAGATCCCATTACAGATGGCTGTGAGCCACCATGAGGTTGCTGGGAATTGAACTCAGGACCTCTGGAAGATCAGCCAGTGCTCTTAACAGTGCTCTTAATCACTGATCCATCTGTCCAGCCCCCCATTTGTACTTCTTATTTTGAGACAGAGCCTTGCTAAGTTTCCCAGGCTGGCACTGAATCTCTGATCCTTCTGGCCCAGCCTCGTGGGTAGCTGTCACTGCAAGCCTTTATGACAGAGTCTGGCTGGACCTCCTCACCTTTATACCTTGATCTAGTTTCACTTCTTTTCCTGTGATAAAATGCCCTGATAAGTAGCAACTTAGGATACAAAGGGCTTATTTGTCTTATAAATTGGGGTTGCTGTCCATCACTAAAGAGAAGTCAAGACACAAACTCAAGCAGTTAGTCATATCACATCGACAGTCAAGAGGAAAGAGAACGAATACATCTTTTCTTGCTTGCTCTTGGGCAGCTAGGTTTCAGGACCCTTTTGCCTAGAGAATTGTGCCTTACACAGTGGGCTGTATCTTCCTTTATCAATTAAAATTAAGACACATCTCCTGCAGTCATGCTCATAGACTAACCTGATCTAGAAAATTCTTCATTAAGACTCTGTCCCCACCAGGCAGTGGTGGTGCATGCCTTTAATCCCAGCACTTGGGAGGCAGAGGCAGGCGGATTTCTGAGTTTGAGGCCAGCCTGGTCTATAGAGTGAGTTCCAGGACAGCCAGGGCTACACAGAGAAACCCTGTCTTGAAAAACCAAAAAAACTGTCCTGGGTGATTCTATGGTGCATCAAGTTGTCAGTTAAAACTACCCAGCACAATCCACTCCTTGTCAAGCTGACATATAAACATGTCACTTTAAGCCATAACTTTCCATTTACTTGTCCCCAGAGTCTCATGTTAATAGTATAATGTAAAATTCTGTCGATCACATTTCTTAGGAACTCAGTACTCAGCTTTCAACCTTATCAGTACTCGCTCTTTGTAGACCCAATCAGCCTCCATTTCTGTAACCACAGATCCAAGCCAGCATGGACTGAAGCAGTAAACAAATATGTAAGCCCCTTTTCTTAAACAGTATACCACAATAACTCTTCACATAACATTGAGATTCTATTACATGTGCTTAAAAAAAATCTAGAAATGTCTAAATATACACGAGAGGATTGTCAAAAGTTACATGCAAATACGTGCTAAGAAAATCTTTCTTGCTTTTGACACAGGGTCTACGCTAGTCTTGAACTCCCAGAAATCCTTCTATACTGCCCCTTGCCCTGCCCAGATTTGTTTCTGTTGCTGTGATTTAAAAAAAAAAAAAGCCTTATAAAAAAGCAATCTGAGTGAGACAAAGGTTTATTTGTCTCACACTTCCAAGTTACAACACAGCATTGCAGGGAAATGAAGGCAAAGACTCAAGGATCCAGGCACATCCTTCTCACAATCAAGAGCAGAGGAAAAAAAATGAGTAAATGTACTCTTCCTTGCTTGATCTTAGCTAGCTTCCTCTCTTATGCAACACAAGATTGGCTCCCCAAGGAATAGCACCACTCAGAGTGGGCTGGGCCTCAATGAACAATAGACTATCCCTTATCAAAACTCCCATAGACCAGCCCAAGCTGGACACTTTCTCAACCGACATGATCTTCCCTGGTGATTCTAAGATGTGACAAGTTGACTTTTAAAATGAATATCCCAATCACTATGCCTGGCTCCCTAGCATTTATATAAAGATAAAATCCAAGGGATGAGGTTTCTTAGGGCCAACCCCCTACTGTGAGAGTCAGCCGCATTGCCTAAAGGAGCTAAAGAAGGTCAAGCTAGCATCTCTTTCAGGTTAAACTCAAGGCTGGAGTAAAGAATGTGGATCCTGAATCCAAAACATGTGCATATGAACACTGACTGCTAGACACTGGACAATACATGCTGTGTCAATAGCCAATAAGGGGTTGCCACTGTATGGGGCTCCATCCCCTTCCTCATCCCCTTCCCCAGCTCTCTAGCCCATTCCTTTTCTTCTGCAACCTTCTCTCTCCACTTCATTACTCATTTTCCCTGGTTCGTTTCTTTTATCCAAAACACAAAGTCCTGAAAGTTTCAGCAAATGTCCCGGGGACTCAGATTCTTTCCTATAACGTGGGCTGTCTGTGACTGGAGAGAAAATGGCAAATGTCTTGTTACTATGGAGGCTTGAGCTCTGGCTAGCTAACAAGGGGCACAGGGTACCTAATTGTGTATAAATCAGGATCCTGGTATCCTCCAACAGAATGCTACTGTTTTAACCACGGACCTGCAAATGGTCTCATGTGATTATGATTTCCCCTGCAATATGGATTTAAATGGGGCGGGAGAGAAGAGAGGGGGAAATGGGAGAGTATAACGCATGCAAGAAACATCTGGGACATGAGGACCTGCATTCAAGTCCCTAAGACCTATGTGAAGCCAGATGCTATACTGCACCTCTAGAAACACAGCACTATTACTGCCCAGTGAGAGGGAAGACAGACTAGAGCACCTCTGGAAGCTGAAGGGCTGGAGAGCCTGTGTGCCCGTCAGTGAACAAGAAAAAAACCCTATTTCAAACAAGCTGGGAGGTGAAAGACAGAGACCAGAGGTTTTCTGTGACCTCCACACATGTGCTTTCGTATGCACATGCCTGCACTTAGACACACACAGGCGTGTGTTCATGCACGTGCACAAATATAACAATTCCATTCTTAATTTGAAATACTCCAGATGCCACATATAACAGATTTTTTTTTCCAAAGGGAAAAAAAAAACCATCAAAGACACAATTTTTACAACCTTCCAAGGTTACCACTGGCCAGCAAAGCAGGGTCAAGTTGTTTTTGAAGTGCATGCTGGGTAGGGCCCAGGCTCCACTAATCTAGCAACAGACTCCTCAGACCTGAAGCCAAACGCATTCCTCAGCAGTGCGAGATAGCTAAAAATAGCTAAAAATTTGAAGTCTGAAAAGACCAGCGATATTTTTTTAAAAGTACAACATGAAATAGTGCCGTTGCTTTTTGTGGGTGTACAGCTGGGGAGGGGAGACTACTTTCTTAAAGGGGTGGTCATAAAATTCCTTCCTAAAAAGATGACCAACTTAAGATAAAAAAGAATTCTGGAGACAGGGGTCCCCAGGGGATGTCGAGAGCATATGGATTTGTTAACCAAGTGTGAAAGAGTCTGGCTGAGCCCCGCTGGCATGGAGGGACTGAAAAAAATCTACTTGAGGCTGCTCCGCCAAGTCTCTTCCTGCCCCACTCTGCAGGAATGTGCAGGGGCTGTAGTCTGCCCAACATGAGACAGCTTCTTCTTCCTTTCAATTTGTTTATCAGTATCACAACCTAGTGAGGCCATTCCTGACTACTGATGCCCCCAGCCTCTACCCAAACACATATCCTCAACATTTTATTCTTTTTACTTTAAGATTGAGTTTATCATTTATTATGTGTGTGAGTCTCTGTGTTGTGTGCGAGTGGATGCAGTTCCCACAATGGCCATAAGAGGGCGCTGGATCTTTGTAGCTGGAGTTACGGATGGTTATGAGGTCCCAAAGTGGGTGCTGGGAACTGAACTTTATTTGGGGCTTGTCTTTGCAGCTGTAATCGAGTTAACGTTTATGTTGGCCATAGAGGGATTTTAATCAAGTAACATGGCCACTTTAACTGGAATACAGACATGCCTCTAGTACACACCTTTAGTCCTAAACAGTGAAGGTAAAGTTAGCTTGGAGAAGGAAGTGCTCATGTTTAAAATTGGTGTTTAATTGAGTGGCAGAGAAAGATTTGACAGGAGAAGAGAAAGGAAAGAAAGGCAATGTAAAAGAGAACAGTTGAGAGGAAGAGGAAGGACAATAGTTTGGGACAATTGTACAGACAGGTAGCAGAGAGAGAAAAAGCTAGACACAGGTGACAACAGAATGAGCCATAGAATGAGAAGGAGCCAGAGGATTAGAACAGGTTGCCAGAGTTAGTATGAGGCCAAGCAAAGCAATTCAGACAGAAATTGAGAGAATCCAGATTGAATCAGTTAGCTTGGAGAGGAGTTTCAACCGGAACAACTGAGTTGAATCAGTTAGCCAGAGTTCAGGAAAACAAACAAACAAAAACCTAGAAAGAGTGAGCTTATTCAGAGTAAATCTCAGAGGCTGAAAACATTCTAGGCCTAGGTTAGATTGTGGAGGCTAGAAACTTCCAGGACTAGGCCTCAGTTAGCAGACAACCTAGGAGATGACAATAACTTCAGATAAGTGAAAGTTACTGTTACAGTTGGCCTCATCCGGTATGACTGGCATCCTGATGAGAAGATGTGTTTGTTCCTTTCCTGTTACTGTGTTAAAATGCCACAACCAAAATCAACTTAAAAAAGAAAGGGTTTGTTTTAGCTATTTGTTTCATAGAGATAGATTCCATTATGGTGGAGAAGGCACGACATGACAGCAGGAGCAGGAAGATGACTGGTGACATTTTTCACCCATGCACAGGATGCAGAGAGATAGAACAGGAAGTGGGGTGTGTAGTGAGAATTTTTGTTCCCTTTTAAAAGCATACAAATGCTATAGGAATATGTTTTTGTCTTAATTCCAATACGGGGCTATGGATCTGCTTCACAGCTGATGGCTATGATTTACCTCATGCTCTGGTAAAGACGTGGTCTTGCCAGGGGCAGATAGTTTCTGCAGTTGTGTGATGTTTGGAATCCTGGGGAATTTTCAGAGGGTCTATACATTTTAGGCTGGGAGGTTGGGGAGTTTTTGCTGGTTGGTTGCTATTGGCTGTAGTTTGTTAAGTAGTCATGCACAAAGAAGATGGAATAAGATAGCCTGATGGTGAAGATCAAACTTGTCCCAAGGAACTTGACACCCTTAATCAGCAGGAATAGTCTGACAGTAACAGAACCCCTTTCCCCCCTCTATCCTTTTTGTCTCTCCTAACTAGTCTTAAGGGGTTGAAAGGAGTAGAGAAAGGTAGAAGAAAAATGACACACACAGTAGTCAAAATCTGGCTATAGGAGTGGGGCTATAAATATTGCTCATAGCTCATCCCCAGTGATGTACTTTTTCCAGAAAGACTGTACCTCCCAAACAGCACCACCTGCTGAGGACCAAGTGTTCAAACACATGAGCCTGTGGGGGACATTTCTCATTCAAAATACCAAAGAAGAGAAAACACAAAAATATGGGGGATTGACATGTGACCGCAGAAGCAAACAAGGGGAGACATTGCTGCAAGACAGGAATACAAAGGATTATGAGGTCACCACCAGGAGCCAGGAAGAGGATTGGACAGAGTCTCATTTTGATTTGCAGAAGAAGCATTCACTCTTCGTTATATTACTTCCTGTCACCTTTGTTAGACCATGAACCCATGAGATGTCACTGTGACCACAATTCAAAGGGGGAGGGATTAGATTCAAGGAGAGGAATGAACCAGGTCTAGTGGTTCATGGCTACCATCCCAGCTACTAAAGAAGCTTAGAGAATCCTGGGCTACTTGGTGAGTCCAAGGCCAGCCTGAGCTACACAGTGAGTTCAAAGCCACCCTGAGCTATAAAGTGAGTTCAAGTCCAGAGTAGGATATACAGGAAGTTTAAGGCCAACCTAGACTACTTAATAGAAACTGTCCCACAATTTAAAAAGTAAAAAGCAGAGTAGGAACTTAACTGAGTAATATGATACTGGGAGAATCTTCAGTTCTAGGCACCAGTAGCCTTGATCTCCCCTAGGACCTTGGACAGCTGACATGGGCACTGTAGACAGGACTTCTCACTGTATCGAAGTATCTAATACATCATCATACAGGAGGAATGGTTCATGGCTCCCACTTTTTATTTGAGTAGGAAAAGACCTTCGGTGGGCAACAGGGAAGCCTATCACCTTCAGGGCCTACCCCTAGTACCCTAGGCCTTGTGTCCTAAAGGTTCCACAACCTTCTATATAGTGCCACCAGCCAGTGACCAAATGTTTACAGACTATGAGCCTGTGGGATACATGTCACACTCACAACATGACAAGCACCTTCCCTCATAGTATCTCAGGAAGGGAAAAGAAGAGGAAACATATTTCTCAGACATGTGCTTCTCTGTGAACCAAAGAACAGAACACTACCATAGATGGATCTGGTTGGCTTCTCTGAGAAGTACCAAGTACACAGGGGGATTCTTGGGCATTTATCTGCTATGCTGAGGAAGCTCTGAACATTTTAAACAGTTAGATTAGAAGTCCCCTGGGGCGTGAGCCCACCAGAGCACCTAGAGAGTTTTTTACAGGTACAAATGTTCCAGTTGATGGAGGGCCACAGAGGAGAGCTCTGAACGCTTACTACTCCTTGTGGTGTGGCATTCGACACAGTTACACCAACAGGAAATAAAACAGTTTTATCCAAAACAGATCAATGACACTCTGAGTAGCATTTCCTATTTTTCTAGGGATAGTGAAAACTAATAAGAAGCACACCACCTTCTAGTCTCCTGGCTCAGAAACGCAGGTATAAATCTTCCCTCCGTCACTGAAGTCTTGAGTGGAGGGAATGGTATAAATTCCAGCTCACGTTTACAGAGAATCAAATTATTGCTTTATTCCCGGGGATGTGAATAAGAGTGACAGAGTTTCTGGAGTTGTAAAAATAGATGGATGCTTCTTATAAAATAACTCACAGACGTCCACGATCATTTATGATTGAATCTGGCAGGCCCGGGAGTGGGCGAGTAAAATTCTAAACAGAATAACCCACATAATTTTCAAGCAGTAGAGTAAATGGTGTGGCTATTATGATAACACATTCTGGCAGAGCAAATGGATCTCCTCTTAATAGAAACACATTAGACACCATTTATAAAAATATCAACAGAGCAGTTCCGTTTCTTGAACTATAGCTTAGACACAAACATCACACAATTTATGGTTGAGGAAATCCAATTTCATGCCATCTCGAATACATTTTTTTGTTTATTACATAACTACAGTTCTCATATATGAGAGTGTGTGTGGCAGGAATTGTGTGTGTGTGGTGGAGGGAGCATGGTACATGCCTGTGTATGTACATGAAGATTACTCTGGAGATAGGAGGAAGCCTGGGCTAAGTGGAATCCTAGCTGAATGTGTGTTGTTGAGCTGGTCACGGCCCTGACAAGGATCCTGGCGCCTCAAACTGATGGAAGAATGGAAAAACCTTCCTTGCAGGGGTGAGGCTCAGTGGGACATGGTAAAGCCTTCTCTCCTGGTCAGTGTGTGAATTTTAATAGTGCACACAGAAAATGTCCATAGTAGCTTTTTCTTCCCACTTATTTACAGCTTGGAGACTGCTCCCTGTAGAAATTAGCTCCTTGCTCAGCTGCATTGCATAAAACCCACCTCCTTGTCTACCTGTGTGTAATAGCCTACCTTCCTGTTCCACTCAATACAATAAACAGGGTGAGTTTCCCAGTGTTGCAGATTCTCCAGCAGAGATCCCAATCTAGCAGACCCCAGCTTTCCCGTGTTTCTATTTGCTGCCGTTTCTTTATTCTTTCATCAGCCTAGTTAGGTGCAAGTCTCTAGAGCTATGCATGGATATGACAGATTGCCAACACCCTGTCTGTTACAAACGGAATTGTTTTAGGAGACATATTTTATCCAAATCCTGAGTATCTACTAGAGCAGTGGTTCTCAACCTCACTAACATTGCTGCAACCCTTTAATATAGTTCCTTATGTTGTGGTGATCCCCCCAGCCCATAAAACTATTTTGTTTTTACTTTATAAGTAATTTTGCTACTGTTATGAATTGCAGTGCAAATATCTGATATGCAGATATCTGACAAGTGACCACCAAAGGGGTTGTGTCTCACTGCACTAGATGATGACATCACTGTGTATCAACAGTGTTGCCATAGTTGCCATAGTTACCCCAATAGATAAAAGAGGTTTATGGGAAACCCTAAGGACCTTTGGGTTGACTTCTGAGTTTTCTTGGACAATTGCTTGTCTGTCCATCCCATTGTTATACTCTGTAAAATGAGATCTACAGTGATTAAAGCCATAGGTTTCTTAGTAGCCCATACTGTCTGTTGAAGCCCAAAGTTGGTGCCAATGAGACTTTTACATACTCTCATTCATGGATATGAGTGTCCCTGGGTGTGTAACTACATATAGAGGAAGGAAGAGTCAGCTTCAGGCGTCCTTCCTCAGCACCACCCACTTTATATTGTTTGAGACAGAGTGTGTCACTGCCCTGGAGGCTACTTATTATGCTAGGTTGGCTAGCATATAAACTCCCTTGATTTTCTTGCCCCTGACTCCTGAGTGGTGGGATTATAGGCATGTATCATCATGCTTGTCTTAAAAATTGAAAATTTAGAAGACTTGATTGATGGTCTCGTAAAACATTAAACAGGCATCTTCTTGGTATCCCAGTTATTCAATCCCTAGAAATGCACTTGAGCAAAGTCAAAACCTGTGTCCCAAAAAAGGTTTTTAGGGGACTTCTCATAACAGTTCCAAATTGGAAACCACCCAACCATTCTTCAGTAGGAAAATGAAGGCTAATGGTCACCTTGTATTCCCACAATGTAATCTTTCCTTCTCAGTAATTCAAAGAACGAGGCACAGAGGGACTGTGGAGCTGGCTTAGTGGGTAAGAGTGTTGCCTAAGAAAGCCTGACAACCCTGGTTCAATTGCCCTAACCTACATAAAGGTGAAAGGAGAGAATGGAGTTCACAAACTCATGTATATACCCCATACACATCCATTCCATAATAATAAATTAAACAATGTTCTGAAAGGAACAAAGCTGGGTATAGTGGTGCATCCCATTTAATCCTAACTCAAGAAGCAGAGGCACGTGGATTTACGTGCATCCAAGGCCAGCCTGGTTTACAAAGTGAGACCCTGTCTTTAAAAAAGAGTGACCTGTTTCACAAGGCAACATCATAGAAGAATCGATCCCAGAGACTCAACTTTAGTTAAATACGGCTGGCCACAATCCAGTCAAAATCCTCTGGTGCCATTTTCACAGGGTTCTGGCATCTTCTCCATTCATCTGTGACACAGAGAATCAGGGCATGGAAGCCTAGATGGAAGGGTCTGGGGAAGCATAAAGAATGAGGAGCCATGGAAGTTTCTTCTCAGACAGATTATGTTCAATGTCACATTGGGAGGTGAAAGTAGAGGTTTATGCAAATGTGAGAACCCTCCACTCAAGGCTGACAATCACTATGACTTTATTATGTTAAATTGTACTTTCATAAAAACACATATAGGTTGGCAAAATGACTATAATGGATTCAGACACATAAAAAGCATATTTTTTTTTTTTAAAAAAAGTTGATACCATATTACCAGGGAAATAAAATGACCTCTTTGGTCAACTTTAGAAGTGGCCACAGTACCAACATTTTTCTAAAAATGTTTAAGTATAAAGAAGGAATAAGCATTTACCAAGTCTTTTCTGGCTTGTGGTACATATTTCAGCTACCCAAACAGCTGAAGAGGGAAGCTTTCTGATGAAGAGTTACAGCTTAGAAATGCAGAATGAATGTAGATTTCTTAAAAAGAAAATAACCATTTCCAGGGGCACTAATGAAATAATGGATGTAGGGGAAGATGCTGGCACTGCAGACACCATTAATTAGGTGAAAGGTTGATGAGGAATTTTATAATGCATCAATCAAGCTGACAACACCCAAGTCCAGCTTTGAATCCTAACACCACTAACACAGGATAACAGCAACCGTATGAGTTCTACTAACGTGTGGGACCACAAGAATACAGCATCATCTACAGTTCGCTGGCAAGGAAGTATTGGAGGATGGTTTTGTGCACTGTGTGCTTAGATGATTATTTCTGTGCCCAGAGATCTGGTTACAATCTAGATGATAGCAGTGTCAGGATTATGGAGCCATCTCCAGTGTCAATGTTGTATAAAGAATGCTCCCCAGTTATCTCTGATTGGTTAATAAGAAGCTGATCAGCCTATAGCTGGCCTATCCCAGGGAGAGTATCCCACAGTAGGAGAGGAAGGAAGAGAAGAGGGAGTCATGAGACACAAGTCTTGATGAGCAGATCGCCAAGGGATTCAACATGACACTTGTGGAGCAGAGCAATCCAGGATGAGACTCAAACTGCATGTAACACAGAGCCTTTGGCTGGAAAATAGATAGCTTAGAGGGTTAGAATAGATAAGTATCTACCCAGTCACGGTGCTTAAAGCTTCTTAATGAACTTAAGAGGTCTTTGTATCAATAATTTGAGAGCTAGATTGGGAGCAGATAAAGTCATCCTTACAAGGATGGGAGGGAGAGAGGGAGAGAAGGAGAAAGAGGGAGTAGGAACAGAAGTGAAGAAAGGAGGGAGGGAGGAAGAAAGGAAATAGAGAGAGAAAAAGGAGGACAGAAGAGAGAAGAGTAAGAAAGAAAGGCAGGAGGTAAGGGGTAAGAAGGAGAGAGGGAGGGAGGGAGGAAAAAGCAAGGGAAAGAAGGCAGGAAGAAAGGATGAAAGGAGTAAAGAACTGTGGTGGTTTAAATGAGAACGACTCCCATAGGCTCATATATTAGTCATCAGAGAGTAGCACTACTTGAGAAGGATTAGGCGGCATGGCCTTGTTGGAGGATGTGTGTCACTAGGGGTGGGCTTTGACATTTCAAAAGCCCAAGCCATGCCCAGTGTCTCTTCCTGTAACCTGCAGGTCTAACTCCTAGCTACTCTAGCACCATGTCTGCCTTTGTGCCTGCCATGATGATAATGGACTAAACCTCTCAAACTGCAAGCCAGCCATAACCAAAGAGTCACTGTGGCCATGGTATCCTTTCACAGCCATAGAACAGAGACTAGGACAAGAACAAAGTGACAAAGGGAGAGAGAGAGGGAGGGAGGGTGACAGGGATGAAGAATGGAAGCAGAGAGAACAGGAGGGAAGAGTAGGTGTCAGGAATGGCCAGAATCAGCTTTCTGCCTCTAGGAGCTTGGTATGTGGCTAGGGTAGAGGTTTTTGGATGATTTTCAGCATAGAAAGATTAAGAAACAGAAACAAAAATAGCAAGCAAAAACTTTCTATTTCTTCTTACCATTTACAGAGTAGAGATTAGAGTCACATGTTATAGATGCCAAGAGAAATTGATTTACAAAATTCAGATTGTGTAAAACTTTATAAATAATTGCAACTTTAAAGATAAATGGAGCTGGAGAAATGATTCAATGGTTATATAGAAGATTTAAGACTGGTTCCCAGCATCCATATTGGCAGCTCAGAACCATCTGTAGCTCCAGCTTCGAGAAATCCAGCACCCTCTTCTGGCCTCCACAAGCACCTGCACTCACATGCATGTAGGGTTAGGGTTAGGGTTAGGGTTAGGGTTAGGGTTAGGGTTAGGG
>JADRCD010211984.1:9919-20222 GCA_019843815.1 Montemys delectorum | reverse complement strand
TAGGGTTAGGGTTAGGGTTAGGGTTAGGGTTAGGGTTAGGGTTAGGGACTCTTTAACAGACACATGATTAAAAGAAATCTTTTAAAAGTGAACAGTATGTAATCATACAAGTAGGAGATTAAAAGATACTTAAAAGACATCAAGGAAGTAGGATGTGTGGGCAGGCCTTGCATGAAGTCTAAGATCAACAAACCAAGTGTTAAAACAATGTGCTTTTTTTGAGAAAAATCTGACAGCATTTTGAGAAATATTTTTGTGAAAATATGAATATTAAATTTTGTTAAGTGTCATATTACATCTAGTCTATTATGTTTTAAGAAAGTCTTCATATGTTAGCAGAGTGCCAAATGTAATTTTAGATTTCATGTCTGAGGATTTGCATTTAAAACACCAGGCAGTTACTAAAATAATAAAAACAAAATCCCAAACACATAGCAAAATGTTATCTTTCATTTAACCTGAATAATTCATGCGTTTGGACTCATCATATGTTTTATTTTTGTATGTGTCTGTGTGTTTCACATTTCCCTAAGAACATCTTGAATTAAAAGAAAGGAAATGAACTCATATATTGACTAAGTTCTTCCTTTCCAATTCATCTTGAAGGGGAAAAAGAAATTAAGAAACAAAGTAATCAAGATCCACTTATTCAGTCAGGATAGACAGAATACTCAGATGGTATAGAATCCAACTTTAGGGGCCAGTGTGATGGCTTGGCAGGTAAAGATGCTTGCTGCCAAGGCCGGTGACTTATTTTCATCTCTGGTACCCACACGATGGTAGGAGAAAGCTAACTCCTGAAAGTTGTTTTTTGACCTCCACACATATATCACAACTCATATGCCTTACACACACACACACACACACACACACACACACACACTCACACACTAATAGATAGATAGATAGATAGATAGATAGATAGATAGATAGATAGATAAAATCTAAGTCTATAGAATTGTAGACATTATACCCCAAGAGAATCCATTTTATGCTACAAATGAAGCCTGTTTTTCCTTGTCTTTGGGAAGTTCTCCTGAGGCAGGGTTTTTCGGTGTCCATGTGCATGTACATGTGTGTATGTGTATGTTTATTACATGTACACACCAAGCATATACGCACTCAGAAAACACACAATTGCAAACACATATATGGTGGTTTGACATATAAGATGTCTTTGCTAAAGGTCTATGAGATTTAACGCTGGGTCCCCAGATGGTGGGGCTGTTTAAGAGGCTTCTGTAGGTTCATAAGTAAAGGAAAATGACACACTAGACTTCAATTTTCTGGTAGTTAGAAAGTGACCACCTCCCTGTATCCCCTTAGGGCCAGCTGCAGAGCAAGGCTCATTGATGCTCCTATATTGATTGTAGGGTTTCAGTGTATGATTATGCCTTTTCTCTGGAAGCTATCTAATAAGTCAAAAAGTCAAAAACATCAGATTTCACATTATTTAAAAGTAATTTGTCTCTTCTCTCCTTTTCTTAGGATTTGGAAATGTGGGCTGGTGAGATGGTTCAGTAGGTAAAGGCTTGCCTCCAACTCTGACAATCTGAGTTATATCTCTAGAATTTCACAGGGTGGAAGGAGAGAATCAGTTCCTGTAGGTTGTCCTCTAACCTCTACATAAACATAGGCACACATCCATATATATATATGTACACAAACATATTATATATATATATATATATATATATATAGAGAGAGAGAGAGAGAGAGAGAGCGAGAGAGAGAGAGAGAGAGAGAGAGAGGCAGAGGCATACCATACACACACATACACACATATATACAAATGTATACACACACAGCACATAGACACATCCATGCACTCAAACATGCATGCTCACACATATACATCACAGACATACTATATACATACACATGCACATGTATGCACACACAGAAACACATACACACAGATATACATACATACACACACAGACATACACACATATATACACATGCACAGAAACACACAGAGAAACACACATATACACACATATACACATACACAAAGACACATACATACACATACAAGCACACACATACACACAATATATAAGGAAAAGATTTAGATAATATCATTCTATACTTTGCCAACACTCTCTAATTAGCACTGTCTAGAAAACCACAAGTTCCAGTTTCATTTACTTTCTCAGTCCTGAGCATTTATGGTTTGGGTCGCCTTGGACCTAGTCACTCCGCCAACTGTTTTGGTCACAGGCTGCTGGCTGCTTTGCACAGACACAACCATTCAGGAGTCACCTCAGCTACTTTAGCTTTCTGAACCAGGAAGACTTCCTGTTCTGATGCCTCTTACACACTGAAGATTGGATTAAGAGGGAACCAAAGATCTCACAGGATGCTTAGAAAGATCTTAGAAGGACCTGCCTCCTGGTGGGGGTGGGAACTGTGAAGAAAAGACAGTGTTTGCATACCAAACATTTCTACAAAGTGTAGACTGCATAGCAAGTCAGACATCAAAATATTCAACTGGCCTGGGGATTCTATGCTATCTCTTTTCTTTTTAAAATTTATTTATTTATTTTTGTGCTGTGAACACAAGTGATGGTCAGAAGACAACTTGCAGGAGCTGGCTCTTTCTTTCTTCTGTGTGGATTTCTGGAGGTCTAACTCAGGTTGTCAGGCTCAGTGGAATGTGCCTTTATCCACTGTGCAATGTTGCCAGCCCTCCAAGTCATTTTTACAGATGAAATTGTGTGCATAAATGAATGCTTACAATTAGCGAAACTGTTTTTATGTACATGAAGGAAGTTCTCCACTCCATTCTCTCTTCTTCTTTTTCTGCTTCTCTTTTCCTTTCCTCCTTCCCCCTCCCTTCCTCTTTCCTTAGCTTCCTTCCTTCCTTCTTTTCTTTCTCCTTCCTTTCCTTATTTATCTCTTTCTTCATTCCATTCTCTTTTCTTCCTTTTCTTCTTTCCAAACACAAGCTCTTGGTATCTTAGTCGTCCTTGAACTCCTAATCTTCTCAGCTCAGCTTTCTGAGTGCCAGGATGACAAGAACACACCACCAGACCTGGTTGGATGGGAATCCATTTCTTAAGAGTAAATTCATTATTTAGCTATTTTTTTGATCCAAGCTGTATAAATCAGGAATATAGCCTATAAAACAAATAGCAGTGAGAGATTTCTTTCACTTAAAACAAAGCTCTGGTACATTAGCTACTTTTTGTTGCTGTGATGAAAATAACATGACACAAACGTGGTACCCAAGTTTGAAAGTTGAAGTTCAGATCTCCAGAAACCCATGTAAATAAGGGTGGGCACGGAAGAGCAATGTAGAGAACCTGTTCTCCAATTCGTTCTTGATTCATCAATAAAGATGATAGCGGCAAATGAGCTGGGCTGAATAGGCGGGACTTTCTAGGTCCCTGCAGATAAACTAGCAGTTGCAGAGGAGAGAAAGGGATTTTCACCATGCTTTGGAGGGAGAAATGTCAACCAGCCATGTGAGATCTTGGGTACAGCAGCCATAGACCACTTCCCCAGGTGGGAGATTATAGACACAAACTGTGAGAGATTAGGAGCACCTAACAATTGGGCCATATGGCAGGTTAAAAACTAAGTTAATGTTTGTGTGTATGTTTTTTTAATCCATAGATCTAAGGGAATCTGGGCGAGAGATGGTAGCATGGCCCATTTGAGGCAGGGGGTAGCAAAAACCACATGCGACAGACCATCTGTAATTCCAGCCTTGGAAGGAGGAGGCAGAAGATCCAAAGAGCAAGTCAGCTAGCAATACTAGGTGTATTGACAAGCTTTAGGTTTGATTGAGAGACCCTACCACTACAAATAAGGTGGAAGAGTGATGGAGGATGATTCTAGACATGAACCTGGAGCCTCTTTGTGCATACACATATAAAAAAAATGCTACACACATGCATAAAAATATACAAAAAAAACTGATGTGAATATTTAAGAATATTTGTTTTACTTACACAGAGTTGTAATGTGTTCATTACACACAGAAACATGTTAATGATTGGCAGCAAACTTGCTAGCATACACTAGGACCTGGGTTCTATCCCAGTGCTACAAACAAGCAAAGCCCTCTTAATTTTCTAAGACATTAGATCTTAGATGCTTCTCTCTCCAGCGGCAGCTACATAGATGTGGGTATGTTATGGCGGTGATGATACTGATCATTTCACTCTGTACATCAAGACACCACAAACTTAACACCTTCAAAATATGCAACTTTTATACATCAGTGATAGCCCAGCAAAATCATTCAATAAATCTACAAGTCAAAAGAAAAGGAGAGAAAGAAAGAAAGAAAATCCCTATGAAGATGGGCAGAGGAATGTCCTTCTAATGAGCTTTATCAACAAGCTCTGTTGTCATTGAGCCTCAGTGGGTCCGTCTTGTAACTGGGGATCCTTCCAGCTATACATGTATACTCTGCAAAGACAGTGTTCCAACCCCAAGCCCATGCTTTCTCCCCTGTTGTAACCTCTTTCCCTTCATCCATTCTGTTATGAGAGTATATAGAGATGCTCAAATCGTTCTTGTCTTCCAAGAAAGATGAAGAGGCACGGGGACAGGGCTCAGTAGGCAAGAGCACTTGTGTAAGTGTGAAGACCCAAGTTCAATTCCCTATCACCTGTGTAGGAAGCTAGCCACAGCTGTAACCCCAGCACTATACGGAATGAAAACAGGAGAACTGCTGAGACTTGCTAGCTTGGTCTAAGTGTAGGTTCAATGAGGGACCCTGTCTCAAAGGAATATGATAGAGAGTTGTTCTAGGTTCATTTCTGTTGCTGAGACAAATACCTTGACAAAAATCAATATTGAGAAGTAAGGGATTATTTGGTTTACCATTCCAGGTTATTGTCCATTATTTTGAGGGGAAGTCAAGTCAGGAACTTAAGCAGCTGGTCACATCACATCCACAGTCAAGAGCAGAGAGAAGACAAATATTCCCTTCCTTGCTTGCTTGCTGTGAGCTTACTCACACAGTTCAGGATCCCTTGCCTAAGGAATATCACTCCCAGAATGGATTGGGTCTTCCTTCATCAATTGACAATCAAGACAGTCCCCACAAACATGCCCAGGCGTCAACGTGATCTAGAAAATTCCTTGTGAATCCCAGGTGATTCTAGATTCAATTGTCAAGTTGACAATTAAAATTAGCCACAACACCATCAAAATACTTAAGATAGAAATTTTCATTTGAGAGACTACTTAGTTTCTAAAAGAAATCAAATGCAAGGGAGCACCAGACCCTCCACTTAATGTCCAGAGCAGGTTACTAAGACATGAGATATACTGCTCAGTCTTTAGAGAAAAAAAGCTCATCACCCCCAACCAAGAAATAGTGATGTTTATGGTGATGTCTCTGTTCAAATATCTTCACTGAGATGCTCTAGGATAAGGACCCCCCACTTAACAGCCATAAGAACCTTTGAACAGACCTCAAGGATGATGTTACCGTCACAAATCAGGAGGAAGAGACACCACGTTACCAACCTTGATTCCAAGTTCAATATTCTCTCCTCCATACACATCCATCCCAGGGTCCAGCAGACCAATTTCACCAAAGAATTTCCTGTTGACCACAAATGAGCAGCCAATCATGGCTGGTGTCCTGTGGGAAAAAGAAAGAAACAAGATTGTCAATATATAAGCAAGTGACGTCTTTTTTTTTTTAACAGACTTACCACAGCCAGTGGTTCTCAATCTTCCTATTGCTGTGACCCTTTAATACAGTTCCTCCCATAGTGATGACCTACAAACCATAAAATTATTTTTGTTGCTACTTCCTAGCTAATTTGCTACATTATGAATCATAAGGTAAATATCTGATATTTCTAATGGTCTTAGACAACTGGTGTAAAAGGGTTGTTTGATCTCCAAAGAGGTCACAACTCACAGGTTAAGAACTACTTCCATAAGATGTATAGGGATTTCTGCCCTAGTCTTCTTTGAGTCTTCAATTTCCCCGTTCTGCATCTACATCTATAAGGGTACCTTTTAGCTGCAGAACAGGGAACTTAAGTATCTAGGGATATCCCAGGTCCCTGGTAAACAGGGTGAAGACTATGGTGTCTGTCACATGAAGAGTGGTTCTCACAGCACTCTGGGAACAGCATTGCTTGGAGATCAAGAGGCTGTCACAATTTCAGGAGCTATAATCTGCTCTACCCTGGGAAGCAGAAGGGATTGACCAATCTGAAGCATGAAAGGCATATCAGAGAATAGGTGATGTTAACTTGACTGGGTTTAGAATCACCTAGGAGACACATCTAGGGGTGTGCTTCTGAGGGTGTTTCTGGAGAGGTTTAACTGAAGGGCAAAGGACCCATCCTCCACAAGTGGAGAGTGTCACTATCTCATGTTCTGGACCGATAAAAAGGACAGGGCAAGCTGAGCACCAACAGTCATATCTATACTGACTGGATACAGTGTGACTAGGAGCCTCATATTCCCATGGGCATGATGGACTGTGAGCTGAAATAACCCCTTCCTTTTTAAAGTTGCTTTTGTCTGATATTTGGTCACAGATATGGGAAAAATAACTAGCATAGAGTCTCAAATCTAAAAATGCCAAAAGATACACGTTCTGTGTAGAGACATATTAGATCAGGAAACTGGTGACTTAAGGAGGGAAATGAATAAGAGAGTAAGATCCCGATGTCCATGGTATCTGGAACATCTTCCTGGTAAAGCCGTTATGTATTCTAGGGGCCTCCTTAACAGAACAAGACTAAGAAAAGACAGCTGTCCAGACAGGTGTGAGACCTGGCTACACAGGAAGGCCCTAGGTAGGAGACCAGACACTAAGAAGCCTGGCCTCTCTGTCTGCATCCTGGGTAGTTCATCAGAACTCAGAGACAAAGGGCTGGGGAAGCTGATCCTGATGGAGAATAAAAAGCCACGAAATCGCTGTTGGTATCCTGTGAAAAGATTGTGGTTGAAATCTGTCACAACGTCAAGGAGTCTGACAGAGACTGTGGAACAAAGAGGATGAAAGAAACCCTAGAATGAGACCCCAGGATACAGGATCGCTTTGAAAGAAATGCAAACCCAGGGCTCTCGGGGTACCTCACAATGATAGGGACAGGTGGGATTCTTAGCAGAACAGTGTGTCTCACTGATAAGTGATGTGAAGCTCAACATAGTAGTATATACCTATGTATATATAAGCCTGGGCTATAGGATGAATTCAAGGCAGCCTTCACTAGGTCTCAAATTCAAGGCCAGCCTGAGCTACATTACAAGTTTTAGGTTAACCTGGGCCACATAGCAAGTTCAAGGCTACCATGGGCTACATAGTGAACTCAAGACCAACCTAGGGCACATCATATGTACAAGACCTGTCTGGGTTGCTATATAAGTTTAGAGTTGAGGCTAGAGTTGAGGCTGGACCAGTCAGCATTGCTGGTAAGTTCAGGGAATGACTGCTTGGCTATTCTGAGACCATCTGACCGGACTTAAAATAATCAATTATCCTTTGCCTGGGAGAAATAGTTCCTTGGGGAGAAGCTGCTTCTTGACCGATGGGACCTGCTGTGACTGGTGGCAGGGGAGCTAGCCCCATCCTCACCATTGGTGAACCAAGAACAAAGTGTAGCCTCACTTCCACTGTAGGCATCCACGCTACCTGTCCAGGCATGTGAGCTGTAGTCAATAACACTCTGGGGATGATGACACTCTTGAATATGTGCTTACAGACTCATTTTTTTCCGAATTCAACTGCAATTACTACCATTAGCACAAACATTCCAACTCAAAATCGTTCAAAAATGATAATTGTATTTAGGGAATCTGCCAATGCTCTAATAGCTCCATTACAGAGGAGAGGAACAGAACTTAAAAACAATCACTTTATTGTTGCTGTTTCACAAAATATATGTACCATACACATGACCGTTCCAGCTGAGATGCGGAGAGGGGAAGGAAAGGGAAGGAAAGGGAAGGGAAGGGAAGGGAAGGGGAGCAGAGGGGAGGGGAGGGGAAGGAAGAGAAGAGAAGGGAAGGAAAGGAAGACAGACTCTGCCCAGGAATGGGTGGTAGCCATGAGAATTCCCATTCAGAGGTACAAAGTTTTCTGGGTTTCTACACTGTCCCCTTTATATGTTTGACCACATCTTCTGTGATTTAAATAAAAAATACCCACACAAGCTATTTGGGTGGGCCTTTAGGGGTGGGGCCAAGTTGAAGGAAGTAGGTCACCAAAGGGGTGGGGCTTTGACACTCACACTCCTGACCTTGCTTCCAGCCTCTGATTCTTTGTCCCCTATAATGTAAGGAGTCTCCATTACAAACATCCATCATGAACTCCTCTGTGTTTTTCCAGCCATTATGGAAGGAAGGAAACCTTCTAAGACATGGGTAGAAAGATTATCTTTAACTCAAATGGATACTATTGGTTATTGACTTGAAGCAATTTGGAATCTCTTAGGAACCAATCTCTAGTCAGGTTCACGAAGGATTTTTTAGACTAGCTTCGAGGTCAGAAGACCCACCCTGAATCTAGATGTCACCATCTCATAAGCTGGGCTAAATATGAATGCAATATTACTAGCTCCAGTTTTTGCTGCATTGCCTTCCATACTGTGATAGACTGCATCCATTCAAACTATGAGACAAAGATAAAGCCTTCCTTCTGTTAGTTGCTTTTGTCTGGTATTCTGTCCCAGCAGTTAGATGAGCAAGTAGTACATACCTACAATACATGGCTGGAAGAGACCGCTTGGTAAAGGACCTGCCTAGAATCCCCGAGTAAGGTGCTGCTACAGATGTGACTCAGCAGTAGAGCACCTGCCTCGCATCCCACAGTAGTTGCTGGGGGGCGTGGCTCAATGGTAGAGCCCCTGCCTAGAATCCTCCAGTGAGGAGCTGGGGGCGTGGCTCAGTGGTAGAGCAGAGGGGTTGGGGGCATGGCTCAGTGGTAGAGCATCTGCCTAGAATCCCCCAGGGAGGGGCTGGGGGCGTGGTTCAGTGGTAGAGCATCTGCCTAGAATCCCCCAGGGAGGGGCTAGGGGCATGGCTCAGTGGTAGAGCATCCGCCTAGAATCCCCCAGGGAGGGGCTGGGGGCATGGGTCAGTGGTAGAGCCCCTGCCTGGTATCCCCCAGGGAGGGGCTGCGAGCATAGCTCAGTGGTAGAGCTCCTGCCTGGTATCCCCCATTGAGGGGCTGGGTGTGTGGCTCAGTGGTAGAACATCTGCTGGGAAACCCCCAATATAGAGTTGTGGGAGTGTCTCAGCAGCAGAGCTCCTGTTTAGAATGCCCCAATGAGGGGGCAGGAGTGTGATTCAATAGTAGAGCACCTGCCTAGAATCCCAAAGTGCGGGTGCTAGGGGCGCGGCTCAGTAATAGCACACTTATTTAAGCATTATACAAGGCCCTCATTTCTATCTACAGCATCACAAATTCAATCAACAGCATCCTCACACATGTCTTAGCATTAGCTTCAGTGTCTCTTACAATCAGAGAATAGTAAGCCCCAGTTCTTTTAGTAGTTAGTGCTGTCAGCCCTCTGCTCAGAGGTTTTACACCCCTGGATTCAACCAGACATCACCTGGAAATACTTGAAAACAAAACTGCGCCTGTGTTGAACATGTTTGGATTTGTCTTCTCGTTCTTATTCCCTATCATTATAATGCAACATTATCTTGGGTGATAACAGCCTGCATATTACAGTGCACTTTGTGATGATGCTGTGCTTTGTGGATTCTTTCATGTGCTTCCTTATAAATAGAGTGAGGTCCAGGAGGGGATGCTGCCCTTTAGTTCCAGAAGTTATATACTGAGAACAGTAGTGGGGTGATCGGGAGAACTGTCTGCAGTGAGTGGCTCAGTCCAGCCAAGCCCTTTACTGGGAATCTTTTGGAGATTCATAATCCTCAAAGTGTCACTACTTTAGAGACATCATTAAGCCCATTTCCTGTCAGCGGAAACTGACACGCAGAGACTGGGTTGAGCTAGCTTTCCGTTGCTATCACAAAATACCTGAGCTAGTTCATTTATAAAGAAAAAAAAAAGGTTTATTTTGGCTTGAAACATGATTAAGTAGTTCCATTGTGTTGTTGTTGTTGTTGTTGTTGCTATCAGAGGACAACTTTCAAGAGTCAGTTTTCTCCTTCCACCATATGACTCTTCAGATTAAACAAGGTTGTCATGTCAGCCTTGCTGTTTAGCGCTTTTCTCTGCTGAGCCTCCCGGCCAGCCAGCATAGTTGCAATGCCTTTAAGCTTCAGCAGGGGGTGCTAGATAACAAGAGCAGAGTACACCCTGCAGAGAAAAACTGCCTACTGGCCAGAGGGCAGAAAGAGCTGA
>JADRCD010211983.1:0-60281 GCA_019843815.1 Montemys delectorum | reverse complement strand
GATGAATGGATGGATGAATGGATGGATGAATGGGTGGATGGATGGATAAATGGATGGATAGGTAGGTGGATGGATGGATGGATGATGGATTGGTGGTTGGATGGATGAGAGGGTAGGAGGGTGGGTGGATGGATAAATACTTTCCTATTTGTTTTTATTAAATTGTATTTATTCGATCTTGCCTAATCACCTCTTATTATACAGTACATAAGAACAAATCCTATATTTCTTGTAGATATAAGGAGGCTGAAAATTTACAGGAATAGAGCCTAATGATTCTGAAGGAGGAAAATGTTTAGAATGAACTGAAGAAACAAATTAATAAAATCATAAATTGGAGTAAACAAAAAGTAAAGACGTTCATTAAACGATACCATCAAGTGGTGAAAGGGACAAACCCCAGCATGAGAGAAAATGTTTATAAACTGTATGTCTATCAAGAGCCATATCTGTAATATATAAAGAACTCCTACTAGTCAACAAGTTAAATAAATAAATAAATAAATAAATAGAATTAAAGAAAAATGGGCAAAAGCCTTGAATAACAATTTCATAAGAACATAGTTTTAAGATGTTGAATTCATAATTCTGAAGTTATTAGGATTGATTATTTATCAGGGGAATGAAAATTAAAACCCTGTATCAATATCACAACCTGACTCATCCTCCCACACAAGTAGAATAAAAGCGACTGAGGTTTTCCCAGTGTGGGTGAGGGTGTGCAGCAACTAGAATCTTGCTGGTGGAGTGCAAATAGACACAGCGACTCTGTGATTGGCACCATTCATGAGAGCGAACTGCATATCCCCAGCAGCTAGTGATAGTATGCAGCTGTCCATCCCTGGTCACAAAATGCTCATCAAACCAGAACACACCCAACATATACACCCAACACAGCACAATCAGAATGGACAGTTGCGTATCTGCCAATCACACCTGCTTGTGTATGAGTCTCACAAAGAACTCTTATCAACTCAGGCACGGCGTCTGCCGTGTGACTGCTGTGGTGGTTTGAGTGAGTGTGTCCCCCAGAATCTCTGACACTTGAATACTCGATCCTCAGTTGGTGCCCCTGTTGGTGGGGGTTTAGAAGATATGGCTTTGGGTGGTGGAAGTCTGGCACTGAAGTGGAGTTTGAGAGTTTAAAGGCCTGCTCCATTTCAAATTTGCTCTCTTGGTTTCCTGATGATTTGAGATGTGAGCTCTTACTGTTCCTGCCGCCAAGCATGCATGGTGCTTGCAGGCCTGCCTCTTCTCTGTGATGGTGACAGACTCGTAAACATCCCTCTGGATCCATCAGCCCCAAATAAATCTTTCTTTCTATAAATTACCTTGGCCATGGTGTACTATCACAGCAACAGAAAAAGTAACTAAAACAGCATCCTCCAGGAAAAGTTGGTGATCAGAGCTTGGAAGATGGCAAAGTGCTCACCAGAAAAGCAAGACGACCTGAGTTTAGATCCCCAGAAATACACAAAATATGAGACACTGCACTGTAACCCTGTGTGTCTGTAACCTTGGCACTGGGGAGGCAGAGACAAGAGCATCCTTGAGGCCCAAAGGCTAGCATGTTCAGCCAATCAGTGAGTTCAGTAAGAGACCCTGTCTGAAAAAAAAAGTGAGCCTCCACATTCTTGTGTGTGGCTCCCCTCACGACTGCATATGCATTTGCATACACAAACACACACACACACACACACACACACACACAAACATTAAACGAACAAAAAACAAAACAAATACATCAAATCAGCTGTTGCCCATGGGGAGTCAGTTTGGGGAAGGAAGGGCAAAAGCTTCTAAAGAGGAGTCCACCTGTCCCGTCGCTTCCCGTCGCTCCTCCTGCAGTGTATCCACTTTGTATAAACCTGTTGTGGAGCTGTACACTCCAATTTGTGCGGTTTTATGTATTTAAGTTATAGCTGAATAAATATTTTACTACACTTATAAAAAATAAATGGCTAGTTTCCCATGAGGCTCCAAGGAGAGCATGTGTTTCATAAAGCCCAAACAAAACAAAGATCACTTTGCCAAACCCAGCATATCTCCGAATCGTAGAAATGTAGATGACAGAAGAAAAGTGGGGTTCACCTATCTAGGATTCATGGGCCCCACCCATGACCACTTTTCCCTTGCCCCAGATAAACCAAAAGGACAGGAGCTGTATAACCTTTATCCTACACATGGATGCCTATTCCCACATCTGGGGCACAGAGATGGGCATTGCCACCGAGAAGGTGCTAAAGAATCTGGCCTGCGGGGAGGGGTTATCTGATGACAGTTTTGTAAGTGGTGCTTGCAAAATGCTTTAGAAATAACATTCTCATTTTACCATTGAAGATCTGTAAGAGAGATAAAATGGACCTATGGCCTCCTCAAATATAATTAATTCTTACTGATATGTTTTATATAATAATAATTAACACTAATATAATACTAAATGTATACTGGCAATAATACCACCTAGATGGTAATAAGTGGTCCTCTCTGTGCTCGGGACTTGTTTCTTCTTATTGCATCAGATAAAAAGCCAGCAATGAAAAGGGTTTAGAAAGGGACTCTCCAAACAAGGACTTAAAATAACAGCTTGGGCAACCACTGGAAAAAATGAGATCCCAACAGAGTGATCCAGAGCACCATGGAAGATTCAGAAAGGCCTAGGCTCAGGGCTAAAGACAGTGAGATCAAGTACTTGTCTGCCTACACGAACCAGGCAGTCATATGCCTCTAGACCAGTGGTTCACACCCCGTGTGCCATGAAGAACTCATCATGCAGGTCTAAGCAGCCTTTCTCAGGGGATACCTGAGACCAGTGGAAAACAGATATCTTCATTACAATTCATAACAGCAGCAAAACTACAGTTATGAAGTAGCAAAAGTAATGTTCTGGTTGGGGTCACCACAACATGAGGCACTGTATTAAAGGGTCTCAGCATTAGGAAGGTTGGGTTAGACTGACAAGATGAGAACACAATCAGTGACATGCAAATGACTGTGCAGGTGTGGTCAGGTGCGTGAATGCTCTAGAAAGCTCTTCCAATGTAATCCAAGTGCAAAGAGCTTAGTGTCAGTGTGAGAAGGACAGGGGAGGGGAGAGTCAAAGTCATGTTCAGAGCAGGAGCATGAGGATACTGTAGATGATTTACATGGTATGTCATGAGTGTTTCCAAAGAGGATTACAAAGGCTTAAAGGAAGAAATAATGGAGACTTTACAAACTAGCAAGTTAGGGTGTGGTGGGGGTGGGAATCCTTTCCCCACAAGAAAGTAGAAACACGTGTGTAGTTTTCTGTTTAGTGGCGTTTGAATTACTTGTAAAAAGGAGTTATTTCTTCCCAAGAACCCAGGATGAGACACAGTGTTGGTATTGCTCTGAAATGTGGCTGTTTCGCAGTCCCGTGAAGACAGTCCACATGGCCTCATAGGAAACTCAGAGCAGAGAGAGACAATACAGATTGCAGTCACTTTCTATCACTAATAAGCTGTGTGATGTTAGGCAAGTCACTGTAACTTTTGTGCTTCCGTTCAGCAAAACATATTTGAGTTCATGTATGCCTGAGGACACTAATTTGTCTAACTTAATGTTCTAAAGAGTGGGAACAGAAAGAGCAGGGAATTGAGATCGGAGTGCATTCTTGCATTTGCTAAAAACAAGTTTGTGACAGAGGAGACCTGCATCTATCTCACGCTTTCTCAAAATCAGATGAGGTTCACAGATCAGGTTGTGTTACAAGTAACAGATCCTGGGCAGTCAAGATTCAAGCTTAGGTCCTGGGAAGAACCTTACAAGAACGAAGACAATGGACATTTATGAACCACTTACCACAGACTGAAGTGAAAGAATCCTCACTCTGGTCTCACAAGCACTGGAGCAGCGAAGAATGTGAATGTTCGTTTCCGAAGACAGAGAAGCAACATGGTTTGCCCAGTGATAGTTATGACTCACGGGAACAGAATAAAATTCTAAGTCTTTCTCATGTTAGAGTTCATGTTCTATCAACCCTTCCAATTACCCAGGCAGCATCGGCGTGACTCCTTTTATCAGTGGCACTGGCCATCTTGGACATTGTGATTAAATGTTTAATTATTACATGTATATTTATTTCCCCCCATTCGTCTTGGGATGTAAGCTGCCTGTTCCAAAAGCTGTCTCTACCAGGGAAGCATAGCTGCAAGGGGAAGTGCTGAGTTGCAACTCATGGGCGATTGACCTTGAGGGATCGATAAATCTGGTCAGTTTGCATGTGCATGCTCTCAGTCTGTCTCTTGTGTCTGTTTCTGCAAGCCTCCGGCAGCAAAGTACGCCAGCCAGGGCTTTCTCTCTGGATAGCCAATGTCTGCAGGTAGTCCCTGGAGATCCCTAACCGTGTGTCTGGAAGGGAGGAAACCACATTCAATCGGGAGCTGTCAGCTTGCTGTCTCTGGGGCCAAGGCTTGCTCATGTTAATAATTCTTTTCCTGCTGCTGGGATGTGAGACCCCTCTCAAACCGGGACTCGTGACTCTGGACAGGAAACTCCTTCTGCTGATGTTTGAGTTGGCTTCTGAGGGAGAGGGAGACTGATGTGATGAACCAGCTCCCACACTGGACAAACGTGTATGGACCACTCTAATAATCATAGTGAGAGAAGTGAAATGTTCACTTGAGAGTCTGGGATACTTTCCGGTGCTGTGGACCATGAGCATCTTCCAAGACTCTAAATGATCAAAGGACACGCAGGAATGGAAGCGATTCTGACTGTCCCCCAGATTCATGATTCATCAGGTACCAGAGTTTATTTTAAGAACAAAACTCCAGAGGAGGACATAAAGTCTAGGTTTCTTGATTACTCATTTGGAGAAACTTGGGAAAGGCAAAATGTACATCTGTGGTCATCATCATCAACAACAACAACAAACACCTTGAAAGAAGAGGACAAGAGCTATCTTGGACCCCATGCTTAAAAAGCGACCACACCCATGATCACTGAGGATCTCCCAGTCAATCTCGTCATCGTATGGTCATATCAGTCACTGATGATCTAAAACAGCAGTTCTCATCATGTGGCTCTCGACCCACACAGAGGTCACATATCAGATATCTAGCATGTCAGATATTTACCCTATGACTCATAACAGTAGCAAGATTACAATTATGAAGTAGCAATAGAATACTTTTACAACTGAGGGATCACCACAGCATGAACTGTGTATTAAAGGGTCACAGACATTAGGAAGGTTGAGAACCCATGATCTAAAACTAGATGAGATTCCCACAAGTTTCACTATCCCCTGCTGAACTTCACTTTGAACTTCACTAAAGCCTCCTTCACAGATAAAACATAGCTTCAGATGACCTTTCCACCTCTGTCTATGTTGTCACAAATGCTACCCCAAAGTGCTAGCTGACTCATGGGACCAAGTGCTCCTCTGTCTGTCTGTAAGATTGTCAGTATCTAAGAAACCACATGGAAGAGTAGAGATATGTCACTTTGTCCTTCCCTAGAGGGTTAAAGCCATCTCTGAGACTGGGGTTTCTTATACTGCTCCACTTTGCCTGCAGCTCTTATTTCAAGTTGCTGTCTCCCACTCTAACAGGGATCCACCTGGGCAAACACTAGCAAGTGTGTTAGAGTTTGGGAATAAAGACTCTCAGAGACATGCATGGACAAAGGGAAAACCCAGCTAGGCTACTACTGGGGAAAAGGTAAGAATGGAGCTTTAGACTACATTTAGTATTACTTGCCCAATCATCATAAAAATTTAAAAGAAAAGAAAATCACTTTTATACTCAGCTAAGCTTTACTTCACCTGAAGTATGGTCAAGATGATGTGATGCTCTGAAGTACAAAGACTCAAGAGAACTTATACCCACCCCCATTCTTAGACAGGAACTTGCATGCTCATTTTAGCCAAATGACTGAACAAGTCAAGGTTAAAAGTTCTTGAATGAGTCTGTGTATTTCTTGAATGAAGTCTGTGTATTTAAAAAAAAAAAAAAGGAACATCTAAAATCAGAACAGAATATGAGTCTTACAAAACCACACTTAAAGTAGTTAAAATGGAGACAAGTCCCAGAAATAAACCAGCAGCATATCACATGGTCACCAGAACCAACGCTGGAAATTCACAAGCCCTGAGGGGTTTGCTTGTTTATGAGCAACTAACAGACAGACAGAGAGACAAGACAAACCAAGAGATTATAGATAGACAGCAGAGATCCAGATACAGGAAAAAAAAAAGGGACAAATCATTCAAATTCTCCAATGCTGTCTCCTGAGAAGCGCCATGGAATTGTAGAGTTGGGGTGGGGGACCCCGAGAAATCCCCTAAATTCCCCAGAGACTTCCTATTACACTCAGTTCTACAGTTTCCATGACACAAAGCTGACTGAGAGCCTGTGTCTCTTAACCCTTAGTTCACTATTCTATCATACTTCACTTTGTCTTAATTCTAAAAGAGACTGTGCCCAGAGCATAGCCATTCTGATGTTGGTTCCTGAAGAGGAAAATTTTTCACTATGTGCCATGAGCATATTGCCAATGCATTCAGCTGTAACTAAAACACAGCCCAACAACAGAGGGGGACATTCCCTAAATGGCTTGGAACCAGGAAGATTTGTTAAACATGGGTCCTTGTTAAAGGTAGATTAGATCCAGCTCTCTTCAGCTTACCTGGAGCTTTAACTACTTACGTCAACTACTTAGAAGAAGAAAGTGGAGGTTTTTAATGAAAGCGTGGAGACCATGGGCCAACTTGGATAAACACTTGGGTCCTCAGAGACTCCCTTGGCTACTCCCTCTGAGCTTATCCTGGCTCCTGACAGGAGTTTCATAAATGATGGGTTTGAGAACTCTATTTCTGCTGTGCTACTGTGGGCAGGGTCTTCAGCAAGTCTGCCTCATCAACCTAGAGTTATTAGGCCTGTGCATGTGTAGGGCTAGAGATAAGGCAGGCTGCTCATCCATGACTTGGCAAGAAACAACATAAAGCTTGTCGTGGGGACAAACTATTAAGGCAGGAGCAGTGTAAATCTGAGACCACAGGGAGTCATTCAGTCTCTTTGCTCCATTTTGGCAGCGGTGGACCTTGGTTTCTTCATCTCTTCTCCCACCTCTCCCTGCCACTTTTTTCCTTCCTGTTTCTGAGTTCTAGACAGAGAGTAGCGATGAAATCAAAGGCCTTTTAAGTTTGAGACAGTCAAAGAGCTTGAAGCTACAAGGCTGGTGGGAGCCAGTGGCCCTGACTCCCTGGATGTTCTTTGTTAAAGTGATCTTCAGTGTTCTGGGCAAGGCTTTCAGTTGCTTTGATTTTTAAGCAATAGAAAACAATATGAATGTAATGCTGAAACAGCACACACAAAAAAATTAAGGCCAAACATTTGTCATAGCCTCACTCTACAACATGACATGGTAAAGATCCAGCATAACAGAGTTATGGCATGAGGCTGCCACCAAACTTGAGGAATGCAAGGAGTTGAGTGTCCATCAACATGGTGGGGCATTTGCCACTGAGAAGGGGCAAAGCCATCTGTGGAAGGGAACCCAGAAAGAGGGCTCTGTTGTTCACTCAGTTCAGAAAGGCACATGATTCTCTCATTCAAATGCATACACTACAGTAGAAGCCATCACACCAGTAAGCAATACAATGCAACCCATAGTCCTAAACACGGTCTCTCATCACTAACATCATTCAGGCGCCAGGAAAATGCTTCTCCAAACCTCTTTCCCTAAGTTTTTGAAACAAAATTCCTGCATGCCAAGAGCATGCAAGGGATGCACTGTTGCCAATGCTAGAGATGAATGAACGTGCTTCTGATTTGGGGAATGATTTGAGTAGGATGAGAAGTCAGCCAAGGGAAAAAAGACAAAGGAAGGGCTGAACAGAGGTTTCCTGCTCGTTAGGACCTGCAGCTGCTGTGTGTGTGTGTGTGTGCGTGTGTGTGTGTGTGTGTGTGTGTGTGTGTGTGTGTGTCCATGTGTATGTATGTGTATGCATGTGTGTGAATGTGCATGTGTGTACATCTGTGTGTGTGTGTGTGTGTGTGTGTGTGTGTGATTTGCCCTTCCTGACCCAGTTTGTGACTGAAGGAGCTCACACTCACTGTGAACACAAAGCATTTACACATGAGGACAGAAGCTTGCTCCTCACAGAGGCCAGGAGTGCTGCTTGCAACAGGTTGTCATCGGCCTCGTGGCCAACTGCGGTCTTCTGGTGGCTTTCATTCTCTGACAGACAACATTTAAATTAAGACAAATGAAAATTTCTGGCAAACTTGGTTTTTTAAGTTCTACATTCCACTTTAATTTACATTTTTATCAGAGTATATTATAATTTCCACATTTCAAAAATTCTTTGTATCTATGACCGCCAAACTAAACTCCATATTTCAAACCAACATTTTTTTTTCAACTTTCTGATTCTATCTGTGTAAAATACAAATAACAAGCATCCCACAGTGCTAGGGGCTGAGAGAGGAGGGGGCAGTGTGTGACTGCTTAACAGGTATGGGGTTTCCTTCTGCGGTCATAAAGATGTCTGGAATCAGGTAATGGTGAAAATTAGCTTTTTATTTTTTTAATTCTCAAACTTTTGTGGAAGCAGCCATACCTATTTTCATTTTTCTTTTCTCTTTTTCATTTATTTTTTTCCCTGTTCTTAATTGTTTTTGAGAGGCTCAAATGTAGTATGTAGCCTCGGGTGACCTTGAACATCTGATCCTCCTGCCTACATGTACCCATTGCGAGTATACAGCATACCTATTTTCTTACACAGTCGACACAGCTTTTGAGCTGCACATAGAAAAGGGAAGAAAACATGTGGCATGCAGCTCTAAAATATTTACTATCTGGAACTTTCCAGAAAGCATTTCTCAGTCTGTGATTGAGACCGCTACTGTCAATAGAATAAAATTAATATGAGGAATATTGATTGCAACATAATTAGTATTTACTGAAGTTAAGGGTTGAAAAATAAATCTTAGTGTGTGAGTGTCATAGGTCATGATTTGTGTATATCTTTATTTTATGGCTCATCCAAAAGCTGCTGGCCCATCCACAGCAAATCCCAAATGAGCAATAATAATTAAATTGAGTCATCTTTGGTGTTTTGCCAACTTTTAGACATACGAAAACAATAGGTTTTAAGCTTATTTTTCTGTTTTATTGTTACCAAGGAATATATGTCAAAGTAAAGGGAAAAAGCACATTTCATCTAACAGTGTATTAGCTTGATTTATAACTTTTTAAATGTTTAGACATGTGGTGTGTGAGCCTTCAGTGGTACCCCTGTCCAGGGACTTGGAGATGAGGAGGGTGGACCGGGAGAGCATGGAGAGGACCCTGGGAAGTCATTAGGAAGAAAAATGAGGCAGAGAGACAGGACCCTTGGTGCCAAATAAACCTGAGGGCTGTCAGGGACAGACCCTGCAGGCGAAGCGATTCACATGTGCTATGCTCCTCTGCCGCAGCAGAGATGTCCCAAACGCCTCTCATCTGTGCACTGGACCCAAACCCTTCCTTCAGCACAGGGACAAAGCCTTTCAGACACTGTGCTGAGACTGGGGGAAGACAACTGCTTTCTCGAGGGACCTTTAAAAATATTTGTTGTTTAAAAGTCAATTATGTTGACTTTTAAAAAGTTGTATACATGCATGCAATGTGTTATGGACCTATTCATCTTCAGTTCCCTGCTTACACATCTTTCCCACTTCCTCTATCTATACCACTTCCTCCTTCTATGTCTTTTTTTTCCAATTTACATCTGAGGTTGTTTTGTCTGCATGTATGTGTGTACTGTGTATATGCCTGGTGCCTGCAAAGGCCAGTAGAGGATGTCAGATACCCCCGAGTCTGTAGTTACGGCTAGTTGTGAGCCATCATGTAGGTGCTGGAAATCAAACCTGCATCCTCTAGAAGAGAAGGCAGTGATCCAAAAGTCTGAGCCCAAATCTCCACCTCAATATGACCCCTATCTGTGTGTGTGTGTCTGTGCGAATGTGCATGTGCATGTGTGTGTGTGTGTCCTCCACATCTCTTCCAATCTTTCTGTCCCTCATTCCATGCTTGAGTTGGGATTCAAAGTCTTCTTTTTAAATTGTAACTAAACAGGCAGCTATAACCATATCCAGTACCAATGTGCCACCACTGCTGTTCACTGCATTTCTCTCTAGTCATTCCTGTCTGTCAGGCATTTTCTCTTTCGTGCTGACTTTGTTCTCTGCAGAATCCTCTTAATTGTCACATCTCCACAGTCTCCAACCTAACACATGAAGTTTCCTACCTACCTTACTCTTGCATATACTTTTTGGAGTGTGGTCTCCTCCACACAGGCTGGAGAATTAGGAAAATATTTATATAAAGCTTTGTCCCTTCTGCCTGTACATTGAAACCGGGATTTCATAAAATACAGTGGTTGGTTTAGAAAGCAATGACATTCTCTGCACCCTTTGTCAATCAGTTTAGGAAAATTAATCAGCTTTTGTCCATACTGATTTGATTTTATGTTCCCAAGCAAAGTTTTGTTTTATATTTAAACTAATGTATAAGAACACACACTTGAGGGATTCCACTCTGTAAGAGTGTTATGTGATAGGCTTGCATAACTATCCATGATCAGGCCATAAAAATGTCTCATCAATCAGCTATGGTGAATTGCTTTGTCATCCTGCTCTCCCCTAACCTGCAGCTCTCCATTTAGATCTGGTCTCGGTCACTGTAGCCTGTCCTTCTGAGAATAGTATGCAACTGGAATCACACAGTCTATGGCCTTCTGTGATGGGCTCATTTCACAGTGCCTCCACGTGTTAAGATCCAGTTTGAGCTGGTACACACATCAATAGAGCAGTTCTTTTATGGCTGAGTAGTATTCTGCTGTGTAGATGTGCCACAGTTTCTCTATACACCGGTCAGAGGACATTTAATTAGTTCCGTTTTTCAGTATTTAATTTAGTCCCGGTTTTCAGCAATTATAAAATAACTGTCACAAGCTTTTGTTTCGAGGTTAATATGAGTCTTTTTTTTTTTTTTTATTTACACTCCCATACTAGATAGCAAGGAGAAAGATCATCAGTTCAATTCTACATTTAAGTTTATGGAATAAGTAGAGTGTTATGCAGTGTGTTGGACCACCTTTCCCCAGGGCAGAGTGTGACTGTACCATTTGCCCCTCATGTCAGCACTTACGTTTACTACAGACTTTTCAACTTTGTGGCTGGCTGGGAGCTGTGGCTCAGGTCTCATGTCCAGCATCATTGGAATGCTTTGTGAGCATCTCCAGACCAGGAAGAATACCAAAACTCCAAACTTAAAATATGTTTTCTCACTGAAAAGTTATTTCTTTAAAACATCATAAAGCCAAACAAAAAACAAACAAACAAGAAATTCTTAAGTAGGAGCATTGTATGTTGGGGGATGTATATGTAACTCACTGCATAGTCTAACAAATACACACTGAATGGCTCAGTAGGTCAATTTGTGTTGAATTATTATTGTATGCACAACAGCTTTGTTCTCAACGAAGATTTTAATTTAGCAAACATCATGGTGGATCTGCTTGGACCAAATACCTTATTAGAAAATCAAGCTGCTGGGATTACAGCATCCCTGCCCTAGAGGGGGCAGACATTGTGATAAATGCATTTCAGTAGCAGAATGGCCACACTGCACATGGTTTTATATCCAGAGAACGTTGGTTCCACCTAAGGGATTTAGAGGAGGTTGACCAAACAGAGCTGTGAGAGCAGAGAACAGGCTGCTGATGACAATGGCACCACCAGTGACCTTCAAACCCTCCAAAGGAACTACGAAACAGAGGCTCTGCAGGCACGAGCAAGGGGCCGTCTCCCCCTCATTACCTACAATTCATTTATCAGAAGCTTTCCACAGTGGTTCATCAGGGTCAACTGAGAAACAGAACATTTTGAAGAAAGGGTTTGAAAACATGGAGGTGGAAGAGATGGAAGCATTCTCTGCTGAGGGAGAAATAAATGAAAGAAATACAAGTTCAAATACACCCATCCTCCTCATGTAGAAGATTGTCCAAAATAGCATTGGTAAGGCACTCCCCAACACAGGAAGCATACTAATGATTTTTGGCTAAGACTACAGTTATGGAATTGTTTTTTAAAAAATGAACACATTGTGGTAAGACCGTATAACAAAGTATTTCCAGGGATGAAAAGATTGAGTTATGTCTGTTTATAATGACTTAGACAGACCTGCAAAATAATGCCATGCTACTCTTTGGGTGTTTAATTTGTGTAGCTCTTTGTACACCCTGGGTATGAGCTCCCTGTCTGATGTGTACATAACAGAGATTTCCCTCATTCTGTTTGTCCTTCTGGTACTCTCCTTGCTGGTACAGAAAGCTTTGTGTTTCTGATACAGTCCAATTGGAGTCCTGTTCCCAAAGTCCTTGCCTGTATGTACACCTTAATGTGTATCCCCTAAGTTGGCCTCTAGAAGCTTCAGTGTTTAAGGATATAAGTTAAGCTCTTTGATCCATTTGGAGTTGATTTTTCTTCAGGGTTAGAGATAAGCATCTAATTTCATCTTTCAGTGGTTGGTACCTAGATTTGCCAGCACCACTTGTAAAATAGGCTGCTTTTTGTCCACGGCATGTTTCTGACACCTTGACTAAGAACTAGGTGGTCACAGCTGTGTGGGTTTATTTCATTTCTAAGTGGTCTCTCTTCTACTGGTCTGCAAGCCTCTTTTTCATGCTAGTACCAGACTGTCCTTGCCACTATAGCTCTGCAGTAAAATTTGCAGTCAGCTCTTGTGAAATCTCCAAATACTGTTCTTTCTCTCTAGGATTGCTTTTCTGTCTGCATTCTTGGAATGGCTTTTCTAGTTCTGTGAGAAATGCTTTGCTGGTTTGTCAAGTTGACATTAACTAGAGTCATCTGAGAGACCTCACCTGAGGAACTGCCTCCATAAAATTGACCTGTGGGCATTTTCTTGATTGATGCTTGATCTGAGGGGTCTCAGCCTACTATGGAACAGAGCCACCTCTGGCAGGAGGTCCTAGGTTGTATAAAAAGCAGGCTGAGCAAGCCAGTAAACAGAGTTCTCTAGGTATGGTCTCTGCTTTAGTTCTTGCCTTGAATTGCTGCCCTAGCCTCCCCTGATGATGAACTATAACTTATAGACTAAATGAACCCTCTCCTTCCCAGGTTACTTTTTTTTTTTTAGATATTTTCTTTATTTACATGTAAATTTCTCCTTTCCCAGGTACCCCTCCAACAAACAAACAAACAAACAAACAAAAACAAGAACAAACCCCTTTTGCCTCCCCCCTCTCCATGCCTGCCACCCCACCCTCTCCCACTTATTGGCCCTGGCATTCCCCTACACTGGGGCACAAAACCTTCACAAGGCCGAAGTCCTTTCCTCCTATAGATGATCGAATTTGCGATCCTCTACTATACACATGCTGCCAGAACATTCAGTCCCACCATGTATAGTCCTTGATTGGTGGTTGGGTCCCTGGGAGCTCTGAGGGTACTAGTTAGTTCATATTGTTGTTCGTCCTAAGGGGTTGCAAACCCTTAATCTCCACAGAACCTTTCTCTAACATCTTCATTGGGGACCATGTACTCAGTTCAATGAATGGCTGTGAGCCTCTACATCTGTATTGATCAGGTATTGTCAGAGCCTCTCAGGAGATAGCTTATATGCTTGTCCTTCCTTCAGTCTCTGCTCCATAGTTAATCTCTGCCACTCCTTCTGTGGGTATTTGGTTCCCCTTTTTAAGAAGGAATGAAATGTCCACCTTTTGGTCTTCCTTCTTCTTAAGTTTCTTATGGTTTGTGGGTTGTTTTTCCTGTATTCCAAACTTCTGGGCTAATAACCACTTATCAGAGAGTACATACCATGTGTGTTCTTTTGTGATTGGGTTACCTCACTCAGGATGATACTCTCCAGATCCATCCATTTCCCTAAGAATTTCATAAATTCGTTGTGTTTAATAGCTGAGTAGTACTCCATTGTGTAGATGTACCACAGTTTCTGTATCCATTCCTCTGTTGAGGGACATCTGAGTTGTTTCCAGTTTCTGGCTATTATAAATAAGGCTGATATGAACATGGTGGAGCATGTGTCCTTATTACATGTTGGAACATCTTCTGGGTATATGCCCAGGAGTGGTATAGCTATGGTAGAACTATAGTGGTAGAACTATGTCCAATTTCCGGAGGAACTGCCACACTGATCTCCCATGCTCATGGATTGGCAGGATTAATATAGTAAAAATGGCCATCTTACCTAAGGCAATCTACAGATTCAATGCAATCCCCAACAAAATTCCAACTCAATTCTTCACAGACTTAGAAAGAGCAATTTGCAAATTCATCTGGAATAACAAAAGACCCAGGATAGCCAAGACTATTCTCAACAATAAAGGAACTTCTGGTGGAATCACAATCCCGGACCTTAAGCTGTACTACAGAGCAATCGTGATAAAAACTGCATGGTATTGGTACAGTGACAGGCAGGTAGATCAATGGAACAGAATTGAAGACCCAGAAATGAACCCATGCACCTATGGTAACTTGATCTTTGACAAAGGAGCTAAAACCATACAGTGGAAAAAAGACAGCATTTTCAACAGATGGTGCTGGCTCAACTGGCGGTCAACATGTAGAAAAATGCAAATCGACCCATTCCTTTCTCCTTGTACAAAGCTCAAGTCCAAGTGGATCAGGGACCTCCACATCAAACCAGATACATTGAAACTAATAGAAAGTAAAGTGGGGAAGAACTTCGAGCAAATAGGCACAGGGGAAAATTTCCTGAAGAGAACGCCAATAGCTTCTGCTCTAAGATCAAGAATTGACAAATGGGACCTCTTAAAGTTGCAAAGCTTCTGTAAGGCGAAAGACACTGTCAATAGGACAAAACGCCAACCAACAAATTGGGAAAAGATCTTTACCAACCCTATGTCTGATAGAGGGCTAATATCCAATGTATACAAAGAACTCAAGAAGTTAGTCTCCAGAGAACCAAATAACCCTATTAAAAAATGGGGTATAGAGCTAAACAAAGAATTCTCTACTGATGAACACCAAATGGCTGAGAAGCACCTAAAAAAATGTTCAACTACCTTAGTCATCAAGGAAATGCAAATCAAAACAACTCTGAGATTCCACCTCACACCAGTCAGATTGGCTAGGATAAAAGACTCAGGTGACAGCAGATGCTGGAGAGGTTGTGGAGAAAGAGGAACACTACTTCACTGCTGGTGGGATTGCAAACTGGTACAACCACTCTGGAAATCAATGTGGCGGTTCCTCCAGGTTACTTTTTGGTCATAGTTTTTTTTTCCGTATCTAGAGAAAATGAAACCAGGACAAATGTATTTGAAATTATCCTAGGGAATGTCTTGAATCTGTAGATTACTTCTGGCAGCAGAGTTATTTCCACACTAAACAGAACTGCCCATCAATGCATTAAGAGCCACAAAAAACCAATAAGCATCAAGTCATTAGTGATATGGAAATTAACATTGGAGATGCCACCTTAACCCCAGTCAAAGAGGCTGTCATTGAGGAGTCTGACAACAAATGCTGGAGAGGTTACAAACATAGAGGAACATTAATTCACTGCTGGTGAGAGTATAAACTAATACAATTATGGAAGTAACTTTGAATGTTCCTCAAAAGTTAAAACAGGATTACCATATGACACTGCTATACTGCTCCTAGGTGTACACTACAAAGATAATCACAGATGCATGTTTATTCCTATTCTATTCACAATAGTGAAGAAATACAATCAGCCCAGTTGCACACAAAGGGAGTAAGGTAATACTTTTCAGCTCCTTTCCATTTTGCTGCAAATTCCAGTACTATTAGGGTATGCATAGACTAGCTTCTAGGGAATGAAAGATGAAGTAAAGTTGATCCACCTCTGCTGCAACAGCTAAAGTCTCTTTAGGTCAGCCTTCAGCAACTGATTCCCAGACATGTGAGTTCAGCCAAAATCATCAAGTCATCTGGTTGATCCACTGGTGACCACATGAGCCAGACTAGCTGAGATTCTAAGGTAGCATGCGTCAGCTAAATGCCACAGATCTGCTTAATGAGTAGCTGTTGCCTTTCTGAGGTTTTTGGTCATGTCAGGAAGCATTGTTTAAGCCATGGGTAATTGGTATACTGAGGTTTTATTACTATAAGCTTAATGAAATACAGGCAGAAACACCCAGTCTTACTAACAATGGGTGCCTCTAGAGAAGACAACTCGACTTTCAAAGAATGAAAGCACTGAGAAACAGAATTGCTACTACCTCTGGCTTCATACACTTCTTTCCCTTAACTGTTTTTAAAATCCCAAATCAATAAGATAAGATAAGAAAAAAGTCCTAATCCTGGTGGCTATCCTGGTTTTAAAACCGTCTGAGGAACACAGTACTGGCATTGTACGTCAAAAGCTATAGAATAGCCAGATTTTGCTCATGTCTCAACACTGATGAGCTAACTGTTTGTGAATGAGCTACTTAGTCACTATTTTTTCCAGCTCCTTTGTGGAGATACTATTGGCTCCAGCTGGGAGTGGGGTCACTTAGCTCATGACTATGCCCATTACCAATTGGAAAAGCCATGGTAATACCCATCTTGTCCAAATGTAAGTTAAAAGGGTTTCAGATACTGAGAGCGATGGTGATGGTGATACTAGTAGTGGTCCTGAAGGTGAAGACAGTGAATTTTAGTCATAGTAACAGCAGGTTGTCTTACGATCTATAAACTCCTTTATGCTGGTCTTGTGGCTTTTTAGACGACTCAGATAGTTGAGATAAGCAATAGACAACCGAATACCAAAATGTGTAGCTATTTCATTTACTCATGCCAACTGTCTGAGAGAAGATATGGCTATTGTTTCACTCTTGGCAAGAGCAGAAGTATAATGAAAATAATTTTTTGACTTGATTTTGGTCAATTGCTCTACATTAAATTTCAACAATCACTTTTAGCCATCTGGAAGGCATTCAAGATGATAGTATGCCTATAAAGTATCTGAGAGTCATATCCTAGGGTACAGAACAGGGTGCTTTAGGAAGAGTAGGCTATGGGTACTGCATGCAAACAGGTCAAGATGAAACAAGCTTCACTGTGGACAGCTCTAGCATTCTCAGTCCTCTTAAGTCTGTAATAAGCTTTGGAGAAAACAAATCTAGGGCTTCCAGCAGTCCTACCATACAATGACATCTTAGAAGTTCAGAGCCAGGCATTGTAAAGTAACTGGCTTGCTGTGCTGGGTAGTTTTGTGTCAACTTGACACAAGCTGAAGTCATCAGAGGCTGTAACCTCGGTTAGGAAAATGCCTCCATAAGACCAAGCTGATGGAAGGTCTGTAAGGCATTTTCTTAGTTGGTGATTGATGTGGAGGACCCAGTTTATTGTAGTGGTGCCACCCCTGGCCTGGTGGTCCTGAGTTCTATAAGAAAGCAGGCTGAGCAAGCCTTGAAGAGCAAGCCAGTAAGCAGCCTCCATTGCTTCCACATCAGTTCCTGCATCCAGGTTCCAGCCCTGCTTGAGCTCCTGTTCTAAATTCCTTCAGTGACTAACAGGGATGTGGAAGAATAAGCCAAATAAACCCTTTCCTCCATAACCTGCTTTTGGTCATGGTGTCTCTGGGAAGCAATAGAAACCCTGCCCAAGACACCTGCCATTAAATCAACTGAATAGAATCACAAATGTCTGACCCTACCCTCTAGGCTTCCTTTGGAAACATTCCCATCCAGTGCATGTCTGAAGAACCAATCTATACTGACTACTGCCAACAATGCAGAAGGATATACAGATCTGTCCACCAACCTTAAAAAGAACTCTCTTGCTCATGATAAAACCAAAACATTATTTCTATGTGCTACTGTGATGGTTTCAAACCTCTGTCCCAAAGCAGATCCATACATTGTAAGCTCTCTATCATTTTGAAAAGTTCTGTAGGTTTCCTGTGACCCACTCTTGGCCTGTGTTTCCTCACAGCAGCAGCTACCTATGGCATGTCCCCAACTCCTGCCTCTCCACATTACTCAGAACCTGCCCCTTGGCTGGGCTGACCTACAGATGGCATTAGAAGTCCTTCTAGTGTGTGTTCTGCTTTCAGATTCTTTCTAATAGCTGATTTCTTTTGAGGCATACAAAAGCAGCCTGCTCTTCTCTGCCCCAGTGAGCAGGATGTCCTGTGCCTTCTGATGCCCCGGCCTTCCCCAGTATAGACTTCATCTTGGGAAAAGAAGTAATTAGCCTGATGGGAACTAAACAGCCATTTCAGCAGTTTTCTCACTGCTGGGTTTTGAAGCAACAGAGGCCCAGGCAGGTCAGAAAGAAGTTGAGTATGCTGCAGTCTCAATGCCCCACTAAGCTCAAATACCAGCTACTGGCACCCGAAGCTCATTAGTTCTCACCAATACAGCTAATCATCCGCGTGATAAATCAGCTTTCATGAGCACTCAGAGAAGCAGTCACTAATGTTTTAACCTCAAAGTACCCTGGATGGCCTAGAAGACCCAAGTCTTGAGCAGTGCTACCAACTTGAAAAAAAAAAGGCCTTCAAGTGCGATGATACAGAAAACTAGGTTCACTTGGTAAGGTCCTTATAAGGCCTAACACTGCTCTTGAAAGAAATGTTGGCATGCCATTATAGGCAAGGTTCCATGCTCCTTGATAATCAAGAGAAGTCTTATGATGTTTCTCAACTTCAATGCAGCTGGTAGTACATACACACACAGATGAGTTCTTGATATCGTGCAGTGGTATGCATTGTGGGGCTTGAGTACATCCCTATATATACCCCAAGGGCGTTGGGTGGCACCCTCCCTTCCCTAGTCTTCCTCCAAGGTGTGATAGAACCAGAAATGTCTCCAGACATAGCCACAGGTCATCAAGAGTCCAAACTGTTTCTTGGTTATTAACAGCTGCCTTAAAACATTACAATACTAGACATGATGGGCATGGTGGCACACACATTTAATCCCTGTAAAACATGAGGCAGAAGCAGATGGATCTCTGTGAGTAAAACTCTGTCACACACAAAAAGGGCCATATTATAATGAAATAAAAGATATAAAATAGACCCTACCATGCAAGATAAGAGAAAACATTATTCATAACCACTTTTTAAATATTTACTAATGTTTTTACATTTTTATAGAAGTAATACTGATAATACTAATCTCTAAAAGGCTGATTATTTAACTATTACTGTGAAGATGTTGACTTTGTTTTCTATGTAGATGTTTCTCTTTACCCTCTGTTAGTGTACTGCATACTATTCTGAATTTGTTTTTATTTAATTCAGTTTTCCTTCAAAATGCTGGTTAAATGGATTATTTATTTATTTATTTATTTATTTGTCTCATTAAGGCAACCCTGACATTTAACTTCTACCTTACACAACATAAGGTTGTCAAAACAGGACACCACAGGCCATCTAGGAGATCAATGAGTCTCGACAAAAAGAATAAAGACTAAAATAAAACTCCATCTCTGGTCTTAGTGCTTGAAAACACACTCTATTGAATGATGTCAATTTAAGTTTCCTGGACTTAAACTATATACATGGAGAGAGAATGCAAGGTTAGTTGATGGATACCAGGTGCCTTTGGTCTGTTTTTATTGTCAACTTGACTCAACCTAGAGGCACCTGGAAAAGGGACACCTTGGTAGAACTGTCGTGATCAGACTGGCCTGTGTCCTTGTCTGTGAGAGATTATTTTTAATGTGTGAATTGATTAATTAATTAGTTAATTAGTGTGGGAAGGCACAGATCACTGTGGGCCAGCATCAGACCCAGGCAGGTGGGCCGGGACTGTGTAAAAATGTTAGCTAAGGGAACCAGAGAGGGATCTAGTCAGTAGTGTTCCCCCATGGTTTCTGCCTCAGTACATATTTGAGCTCCTGCTCTGACTTCCCTCAGTGATGGACTGTAATGACCTGGATGTGAAGCTATATTAACACATTCCTCCCCTATGTTACTTTAATTCATAGCGTTTATTAGCACAGCAACAAAAAAGGAGGTAGACCATTGGGATCGGTCCCATGAGAAATGGTATCTGTTGTCATCTGGGAACACATGGCACAAGCACATGGAAAACTTGAGCAAATATGCATTGGTAAATAAAGTATGCTAGTTAGCATCGCAGCAAGGTGATAAAATGACTGAAGCTATGAACTTATAAGAAAGAAAGCTTTATGGTTTCAGAAGTTCCAAGCTGTGATCAGTTGGCCAACTGTTTGGGGGCCTGTGGTAGAGTGGCATGTGATGTGGGCAGTGTCTGGAAGAAATCCAATCCCTCCACTGTAACTGAGAAGTAAAAGAGGTGAGAAATAAAACAGAAATGACCACAGTAAGAATCAGAGGCAGACTCCAATCAGAAATCAAACCAAGAAAACGGACAACAATAAATGCTGGTGAGGATGGAGAGAGAGGAACCCTTATCTTCCACCAGTGGGACTGTGAACTATCAATAATTATGCAAATCAGTGTGAAGGCTCCTCAATAAAAATAAAAATGATATTTCCATACAACCCAGCTATAACATTCCCCAGCATATGCCCAAAGACCTCTCTGTTCTCCCACAAAGATACCTACTCATCCATATTCACTGTAGCCAGGAAGAGGAACCAGTCCAGATGTCCACCAATGGAAGGATGGGGTAATGAAAATGTGTCATATATACACAAAGGAATTTCACCCAGCCACAGAAGTATTGAATTTACAGAAAAAAAAATCATGAATTTGTAAAGCATTATAGTATGTGAAGGTGACCCAGAAAGACAGGTATATAGCCTGTTCTCTCTCATGTACATAGTCCGGCATCCTTTCTAACTATATGTATCTCAGTGGAGGTGATGGAGGGTGTGGGCTATGAGGCTAAGGAGAAGACAACAGAAGGGAAAGAGACGTTATGGAAAAGGTGGAGTAGGTGATGTGCATACCATGAAGGGGAAAGGAGGATGGGAGGGTGAAATGGAAAGGGGATGATCAGGGAAATAGGGATATGGGAGAGGAAGGGCAACAAAATAAATTTTGAAAAACATCTTAATGAAACTTAGTGTTGATTATGCTAATTAAATGTTGTGGGCTTGTTTTGTTTTGGGGGGGTTGGTTTTTCTTGAGATAGGGTTTCTCTATGTAGCCTGGATGTCCTAGAACTCACTCTGTAGACCACACTGGCCTCAAACTTACAGAGATCTGCCTGCCTCTGCCTCCTGAGTGCTGAGATTAAAAGTCTGTGCCACTACACCCAGAAAAATGTTTTTATGTTTAAAATGAATGGACCTGAGACAGTAGGAATAGTCAAACATAAGCAGTCATACAAACTAAGACATTCACATAAAAACAGAAGAAAATAGAGCCTAGGTCCAAGACTTAAGAGTCTTTGAAAGGGCCAAATAATGCTGTACACATTTTTTCTTACTTTCTATAAATAAAGTGACCTAGCCATCTGTCCCTGTGGTTCTGTGGACCATGGAGAGATAAATAACGAAGACATAAAGGGATATAGTTCATATAGTTTATTTCTCAAGAAGGAAACAGGCTCAGTTAACTAAGATGTAACAATGTAAGGACAAGTGCTGCACACTGAGCATTCCCACATACGCTTAAGAACAAAAACTTGAGGAATGAGAGAGGGACACACAGATAATAAACCAGAAAGGCACAGGGAATCATTGCAAGAGCTGTCCACGATGGGCAGTGTCAATCAAATATCTAACTCTGCAAAGACAGAAGTAAAGATGCTGAGCCATCAGAAGACATGGTCACTGGCATGCAAAAAGCACGTTTCTAGAATCTGTGTCCATCCCCAGAAGATAAGGATTCCTCTTTATAGGAACGCCTTAACTGTCTTCACCACGATCGTTCGAGACCCCATATGTGTGTCCATGCTCTTATGGAAGACAGAGGTCCATGTTGGGCGTCTTCCTCTACCGCTTTCTTTGCTTTCCACCTTATGTTTTGTGATAGTTTCTCACTGAACCTGAAGTTCCCATATTTGTCTAGACTGTCTGCCAGCAAGCACAAGAATGTCTTTCCCACCCCATAACATGGTGCTGGGGTTACATGAGTGCACCACCATCCCTGGCTTTTACATGAGTGAGGAGATCTGGACACAGGTCTTCATGCTTGCCCCAGCAAACACTTTACCCACTGAGCTGTCTCCCCAGCGCTGGTGATGATAGTTAAAAAAAAAAAATCCCTAAGTCACAAATGTGCTTTCCTTCAGACGACTCCCTGAGGCCAGTGCTCTCCTTCAGACCCTGAGGCCAGTGCTTTTCTCCAGTATTATTTGAGTTAAGACATGTATTGCCAACTTCCTGTTTCTCCTTTGAGACAGCCTTTTTGCTCTCTACTTTCTGGTGAGGGTTGGTTTTGACTTTTTGTTATGTTGTTTTTGTTTTTTCTTATTTGTTTTCTCTATGTCTTTTTATTAAATATTTTCTTTTAGAATCAGGAGACTTGCAGGTCATTTTCATTACTCCTGATGTTCGGTATATCGTTGAAATTGCTGGTTGAACTCTGGAGAAAACAAATTGGATATTTTCTCACTCATTTTATGCTTTATTTGTGCATCATAGGATACAAAAGAAGGACATTCTCACTCTGTCTCCTCCAATTGAGCCTATCCTTTTAGTGACACAGCCTTGTGTCTGATCAAGTTTCTCCCTCCTGACCTCTAAGGCCACCAGAGGTGAATCTTTAGTTGCCTATATTTAGGCCTAAAACAGATTCTTCTTTGCCCCACCCCCAGCTTGAGTTCTTGTGAAATCTGTCCAGGGCTGAAGAGAAGAGAAATATTACATTCTTTTCTATGATTTCCTTAGTCAAGCTGAAAGTCAAATAAATATCCCATGGGGAGGAAGTAGGGTGTAGGAAATAGTATTCCAAGAAGGAAGTTAGAGCAGTGTGGAGAGGTTGGCTGTCCCTTCTGTGACCTCTGGGAAGGGTCTGAGGTCAGCCCCTTGGATCCTGTGGACCCTGAGATTGTCATCTGCAGACCTGAATGCCACAGACTTGCCGTAGCCCTTCTGTCTCCACTGAGTGGTCTCGGATCTGACCTGGTCACTGCACTTCAGCCTGCTGTCCCTTGGGCCCTGGTATGTGAGCCTCTGGCTAATTCTCACCATCCTTTGTAGGAGAGGCATTCCATCCTTGGCTCCCGGTTTGATTGTAGTTCCTCAATACAGCCTTCCCTGAATGCTAACTGAGAGAGGTCTTTGACCTGTGGACCATGACAATCTTTGCTTCATGATAAACAGTACATTTTCTTTGTTGATAACCATTGGTTCTGTTTTTATCCTGGCATCTCAGAGAAGAGCAGACACACAAACTATAAAGTTTAAGTCACTGCACCGAGCATCGGAGGTATCACTAGTTCTCACTGTTTTCATATTTGGGATTGGATCAAGATATGGATTGAAAATGTTAATCCCCAGGTATTCACAACTGGCGGCTTGATCCCCAGTGTGGTGGCTTCTTTAGCAGGTGGGACCCAATGAGTGGTTAAGGAGCTCCAGCCTCACAGCTGCATCAGTGTTGACCCAATGGAGGCTTACAGGGGTGAGAACTCTTCTTAGAGGAACTGTTGTGAAGCCAGGTCACCAGCATGGTTGGCTTCTTCTGCATATGGCAATTTTCTCTACCACGTTGTGAAACAACCTATGAAGCCCTAACCAGGATACCAGCCTTGCTGATTAGACCTGGAGCCACCAGAACCACTACCCACTTTTTCTTTATAAACTTTCTTTATAACCCCAGACTCTGCTTATTTTGCGATGCCAACAAAACCTAGGCTAAGACAGTCATTCCTTTAAGATAAAAATAAATTTTAAAAAATGGACTCTCACCAGCACAGGGTACAGATAATAAATTCAGAAAAGTAGATAGGAGGGCCTCACACCTTTGATCTATGGTTTCCCATCAAGAAGTCACACATTGCATCTGGCACCATTCTAGAGACAGGGGACCCTATGCCAGGGACTCCTCGACTATGTGCAGATGCTAGCCCCATGTTCACTCCACATCTCCCCTTCTGTACCCCATGAACCGAGGCTGTTTGTCTGTGTGTCAGAAACAGTGTGTCAGGAACAGAAAACAGATGGTCCTGTCTGTCCTTACCTTCTATCCCTCACCTTTGTGCTTGTAAATGGATTTTTCCCCTGTTCCGCTGGGGTTTAAAGATTCAGAACAGAGGCCTGCTAGATTCTCAAAATGATGCTTTAAAGAAAGGCGAGGGAGGGCATGAAACATGAGGAAGAAAGGGAGAGGATGCTCTAGGGACACAGAGTTGATTCTGCCTAATTATACTTTTTAAATTGCTCTAATTGTTCTGTTTAATTATTGATGTGGAAAGTGTTTCCTTGTAGAGGGGGAGTTGAGTAATCAGGAGCCCTGAGGACCCGCAGCCAGACATCACCTGCTCTGGGGTTGGTAATTAAGGCATTACCAGTCACCACTCAAGTGGCCCAGGCCCCTGTGAGGCAGCTCCCTCCCCCTAAGAGCAGGAAGATGGCTCCAGCACAAGTCACACACAAGGACGTTGGAAATACCCTAAAGTTTCTTCACTGAGAGCAGAGAGGGAGGAAAATGCTTTGGCTTACTTCTAATCTGCTCACTGATTTTCTTTCTTTTACTAAAACATCTTCACAGACCACCCTGAGTCCACCCTTTGCTCAAGATGAGCTGGTTTATGGGTTCCAGCTCCCCTTCATAATCTGTAACTATGTGGATTTCAAGTAACAAAATTCAACTATTTCATGGCAATAAGCACTGTCTTAGTATCTAATAAGAGCTCAATGGTAGGGGAATGCCAAGGCCAATAAGTGGGAGAGGGTGGGGTGGCAGGCATGGAGAGGGGGGAGACAATAGGAGTTTGTTCTTGTTGTTTTTGTTTGTTTGTTTGTTTTTTGGAGGGGAAAATGGGAAAGAAGAAATTTACATGTAAATAAAGAAAATACATAATTTAAAATAATAATAATAATAACAATAAAGTTCACATTTGTATAGAAAAAAAAAAGAGCTCAATGACTTAGTTCAGGCTTTAACAGGTTTTCTGTTTTCTGATCCAGTATCTATGCCCCTTGGCAACCAGGGAAGAATCAGCGCTTTTGGGTAGTTAGAAAAGTAGACACTGACACATACTATTGGTAGCAGAGTACAAGTGGGGCAGGTTGAGTTGGCTGCTAAGATTTGATGTGAGCTTCAGTTCAGTGGGGATCAGATCCTACAAAGCAAGGAGCTTGAGTCCCAGCACTAAGCCTCTGTTTCTACATCTGAAAAATGACAGTGCAGCCAAATCCTTTCATCACCTAACATTCTAAACCAACGGGCCACAAAATAAATGAGGTAAATCTAGTGATGAACCTGTCTAGCTCATCCTTTGAGAACGGAGTTCCTATATTCCTGGATGAAATATAGTCAGCTGACAGGCACCTGCCATTGGAGCCCTTGGGGTCATCTCAGCATATGCTTGACTCCAGATGGGTGTCAATCAGTGAAAGAATAAGGTAGCAACATCCAAGATTAGCACAATGCCAGATAGCTGGGATGAGGCATCTTTACTGCAAAGCATAGCAAATGGGGCTGACAGTAACTGTCTGATTGGCAGTCTGAGTCATTCTTACCATCCTTCTCCTTTACAGACACCTCTCTCTGAGTCACATTTTGTACTTGCAGGATTTGTTTCTCAGAGAAACCAAACAGTAACAGACAATGAGCTGAGGGGTGGGGCTGAATCCAACTGAGAAAACAGAAATCAGGATCATGATAGAAGTGGTCTTAGAGTTTGGCTTTGAAGGATGGATGAGAGTTTGAGGGTAGAAAACAAGAAAACAGATGTTTCAAGCACAAAGTCATGCACAGAAAAATGGAAATGGGAAGAAACAGGATGTGGGTCATGGTAGAGGGTTGACACTGGACTTCAAAGTGAGGTTAGCCTGGGGAGGAAAACTAAAATGTACAGGATCCAGTATGAACAGCCACAGCCATTGTAGGTGCCCCACCTACACATGCCTATTGGCTTGTGCACTCCAATAAAGGAAAATGGCAATCCTAAGAGAATAATGAGCTACCCAAGGGCAACAAAGTATGTAGAATTCCAGAACACGGAACTTTTGACAGCCCCCTAAAAGATATTTCACTTCTATGTAGGTGGTTTCCGTGTGCAAGTAGCACCTGCTATTTGTTAGGTAGAGAATGAATTGCTTGTCCTGTGGTACAGCAAAATCAATCATATCATAACGTCAATCTATCATGTAAAATCCACTCTCTCTGCTCTCATTTTAGGAGAGAAATTGGCAGCCTATTCATTCAGGATAGAAGAGGGTTTCCTCATAGGGTCTTACAATACTTTTTTTAAGTCCACATTCTTACAATGAGGACCACCCATCCTTAAGAAGACCTCATTTATAGACATTGATTTTCACTCCTTAAACAAACAACAATAGCAAAAACCCATCTTTACCTAGATTTCAAGCCTATGCCTACTGTCCTGTGACTCTTCTTGATAAGTGCTCTCCAGTTAGTACAGTGTGGGAAATGTTGTAGGTCACAAAGCCAGCTTGGCTATGCATAATGATCTCTAGAAACACAGCCCTTAAAAGACCACTACAAAATTTTGTTTATGTTACTTGAATTCATTTCCCATTTGTATTTGATCACAAAAAAACCCCTTTCTTTCCAACTCCTATGAACACTGTGGGGAAATAAAAACACTTCAGGGAATATATTTTGTGGGCCAACTTTTAGGAGGTCAGAAGCCTTTTGCACCAAACTTTCATAGTAAGAGAGGAAATAACCCCCTTCTAGTTCCATCTCTTGCTTTTGAATGTGATGTGTCTATCCTCCAACATGAAGTTAAAGATGGAGTTTTATCCCAATCCAGCACACAGCCTCCCTGCTAACAGCGGGAGCTGAGAGCGCTCAGTCTGCTGTGTGGGAGCTGGAAACCCACAGTAAGAAACACACTTTTTACCATATAAATAGGATGTTCAAGGTTTCTGTTTTACCAGATTACCAAACAATCACACATGGAAGACGGAAATTGAGAGAAATTGCATAGAAATTCTTAACATGTGAAGCCACGATTCAATATTCTATTCTTACCACTTATGATATTAATATGGTATTGTTTTGTGAAGTTTTCTGAAGAAGACTAATATTGTTTGTAAGAAAAGAGTAACTCAAACCTAACCAATATAGCTAGAAAAAAATGTAATCCAATGACATCTGCATTCAAATGAGGGTGAACTAAGTTAGAGTGGTCCCTTAGAACTATTTGAGAGCCACACCATGAAGTAAGAGAATATCTAAGCAGGTGAGTGTTAAGAGCCAACCTCATCTTGTCTAAGGATCACCTACTATATTGAGTTCATAACTTATGTTGTTGAGAAGGCAACCCAATGGTACAGACATTTAAATTTATTCCTGTCATCTATCGATCCATCAGACATCTCTACATGTATACCAAGGGAGGAAAATCGCCCATCAGGACAGAGGATAGGACCAAGAACTCATTCTCAAAGAAGTCAAACCTACCTTCACGTCACTCTGAATAGATGCAACCCAAAGCCGCCCCCTCCCCCCTCCCCCCTCCCCGACAAAGACTCTCATGCTCAGACCTACACAGTCCCAGCTGACATCTTATTCTGACTTTATGCTTGAATGACGTTGACAAGGAACTACAGGGCTCATGGTATCTAGCCATGTCTTTGGGTAAAGGATGTCTAAAGATATCAAGTCCAAAGCAGATGGCTTCATGAAGTCGTGGGTCAAAGACAAAAATCTCAAAAAACAATGTAGTTCACTTACATCATCTCTAACTGTGACAAAAGTCAAACAAGGAGAGCATGGCTGTCTCTACTTCTAGACAACAAAAGAGCCACCTCTGCAGAGTCACCCCGACAGTAAGGAAGAGTGGTAGAACTTGAATTCGAGACAGGTTTCCAAGGTATTACTGGGCCATAGTAGTTTTTATAACCCTATTCAGGCAACCTGCTGGGGTGAAACAGATTGTTCTCCATGCTCCTCATGGTAGCCGCTATTGGAAATATTAGAGGAACTTGCTATCATATGAAAATTTAGTTTGATTTGTAGTCCTGAATCAGAGACTTTCTATACTTATTCTCCCTCTTCCAGCCAGTCAGTAAAATATGCAGTCAGAACAAGTGTGAGCCACCCAGTCCTTGTATCATGTGTGCATGGCTTTCACTTCACCAGTGACAATCAATACAAGGCAGGCATTTTAACTCTTCAAGTTGGTGATTTTTATAGCATCAACTCAACTCCCCCCACTTGAGTCCTGAGGCTTTATTTGGGTCTGCAACTGGGAGTCCTGACTGTTCTCTTTCTGTGAATGAACACAGTGGATTTCATATTCTGATTAGCAGAGTCAAGATGCTACTGAGTTTCCGACTGGTCAGCTGAGATGACCATCCTCAAGGCCATCTTTAAAACATCCAGAATACAAGGGAATGGGTCTTGGACAAGAGCCTGACTTCTTGATTAATTCAACCCAATGCTTAGAGAAGAAAGCAGAAAGTGACTTCAATGTCAGTCATGGATTGAGTTTGTTCCAACAGTCGCTGATTCTTTAGACAAACTCATGGGTAAAGAGCTCACTCGTCAACATCCAGAACTTGGAGTGAGACTGTGCACACTTTTTTTTTGCAGAGCAGTTCCTGGGTGACTGGCCATATTCCATCCTGGCATATCACATCCCCTCTCATCAAAATGGGCTTTAAAGATGACTGTCGTGTTTGTGGGAGGCGTGAGGGATGGTGATTCTAACTACATCCCAATGTCTGGAAAAAGAAAACTGAATCCATTTATCCCCTTTAAAAGTCCTGCAGTCGGGAAAGACCTCCTTGAATGTTAGGAACTTGAATAGAGAAAAATGTCCATTGCTCTTCCCCACCCCCACTCCCCATTCCCAGCATCTTTGTTTGAACTAAGTCTCAAAAAACATGTAAATCTTGGGCCAGACTAAGCAAATCACCTTAAAAAAAGGAAGGTTAGAGAACTGTTTATTATTTGAAATGTCTCTCCCCAGACCTTGTTTTTGATAAATTGGCTTCAGCTTCATTACTTCATGATATATCTCCCTTGACATTTAATTATACTTACTCTAAACACATTAAGGGAATCAGTCCGAACAGCTTCTTATTAATATGCAAATTTCTCCTTTGAAAACCCATGAATCTGTGAAAAATCTCTTTAGGCTTCCATTAAACCCACTCAGGAAGTTGTATACCTCACACAGACACTTGCCCCATTCACTGACTCAATGATTCAGTATTTACTAATTGTCCAAGTTAACTATTCTGGCCACATCAAGGGGAGGAGGTAAGGAAGCAAAGGAGGACAGGGAACCAAATGGGATTTCAGAAGCTGAACACTTAAAAGATGAATGATCAGAAGACCAGGCTTGAATTAGAGGCTGGTAATTAGAGTTGAAAATCAAGCCACATTGGAAGCCCTGTCAGCCAGATGAGCTGAAGCAGCCTGCTAGCAGGGTGAGAGCCGATGCCTCTCACCACTGACTTCTCTGGCGGTTGGTGTTAAAGCTGTAGAGGAAGCTACATAAAAGGATATGGGGGTCCCCTGCACATGGAGAGATGGCCTGTGCCCTCCAGAGGGCTGACTGCACACATGCTTCTTTCTGTTTGCATTTACAAATGATCTGATGGTTATCTGCAGCACATGTAGACATAGATAGAGGCAGTCTAGCTAGCACAGGCACAGGGAGATAACCGGGAAAGAGCTTGGAGTTCAGATTGGTAAAGAGGGTCCTGAGGCAGACAAAGGTCAAAGGCATGTTATGAAGAAGAAAGGAGAGTTCCAGAAAAAGGGAAGTGGAGGTCAACAGTCCATCCCAACAAGGCAATCAAGGCAAGAGAGTGAGAAAACTGATTTTCCAGATGAATCCGAGGGCTCAAAGAAAGAGGAACATGGCGGACAGTAACATAGAAAAGGAGTCCAAGCGTTAGGGTTCCGGGCATTGGGAGAAAAGCAGTCCTTCAATCTCTTGGACGGGACCTGAAGGTGGGGGTGGGGGACAGTCATTCCCCACAGGCCAGCATAGGTAAGTTTGAGATTTTTGTTGGTCAAAGTATGTATGCTTTCTTTATGTACTGCACATACAAAACCTGTGTGCTTCATGTTATAGCATATACATGTTTTACATGTTAGCATGCCACTTTATATTGTATCGTATCTGTATAAACACACACCACACTCACACACACATACACATGCATACACACACACCCCTAAGATTCAAGAGAAACCATCCAGTGCATGTAACAGATGTTTCTGTTTTGTTTTGTTTTGTTTTTGTAGTTCTGAGCTCTAATCCAGGGTCTCACACATGTTAGGCAAATCTTGCACTAAGCTGATTCCTGGCCCCAAAGTGAACCCCAGCTGACCTCAAATTCACAACCCTCCTGCTTTGTCCCAGATGACCAGTATGTACCACCATAGCCTGCTTGACTTCTTGAGTGATTACTGAGTAATTATGCCTTCTCTAGACCCATTCTCATCATTTCAACTAAAAAGGGTTGGTAGCATGTACTCGGTACTTTTCAGTAGGGCTGAAGCTGAATATGATAGGTGACATTAAGGAAGGGGCTCTGTAAACAACAAGGAATTCCACACATGTGTGACACCTGAGCAAGAACTTTCACTCACACGCCAATTTACAGCTTCCCTCCAGCACCACAATGAAATTAAGCTCCTAAGTGATGCTCACATCCATGACGTGCACCAATCCAGATACCGTATAAGGTGATTTTATATTATATCATCCTCACAGTACCCCAAAGGAACAGAGGGACAAGATATTATTGTCTCAGTCCTGCCTGCAAGAAAATTGTCTGGGACACAGGTATTGATTTAGAAATGGCCCCAGACTTTTGAAGGAAAAACAAGAACATCATCAGATACAAAGAGTTGGCTGGTTTTGGGTGTCAACTTGATACAGGCTGGAGTTATCATAGAGAAGGGAGCTTCAGTTGGGGAAGTGCCTCCATGAGATCCAGCTGTGGGGCATTTTCTCAATTGGTGATCAAGGGGGTAGGGCCCTTGTGGGTGGTGCCATCCCTGGGCTGGAAATCTTGGGTTCTACAAGAGAGCAGGCTGAGCAAGCCAGGAGAAGCAAGCCAGTAAGGAACATCCCTCCATGACCTCTGCATCAGCTCCTGACTTGCTTAAGTTCCAGTCCTGATTTCCTTTGTGATCAACAGCCATGTGGAAGTAAGCTGAATAAACCCTTTCCTCCCCAACTTGCTTCTTGGTCATGATGTTTTTGCAGGAATAGAAACCCTGACTAAGACACAGTGTGTTTATATTTACATTAACCTTGTGTATACCTGTCATTTGAGAGAGGCGGCATCCTTGGCAAAGAGTTCAGATGAGCATAATGAAAGCTTAGAGAAATCTGAATGAGCCAGGATAGGAGATGTGACTTCTATGGTCATCCCACCTTCTCAAGCTTTGGTCAGGGTCTGCAGGTTGTTGGCATTTACTAAGGCTCAGGATTTAACTTCCCATTCATTTAAAGTCTGCCCCTCCATTTCACATCCTTGAAGCAAACAGTCATTTGCTTTGTGATATATTAATAGACACAGTTTCTCCCTTGCCTCTGTAGACAAAAGAGTACAATAGGACCACGGTGATATAGAATCCATGGTGATGTAGATAACAATTCAAATTCTGACTGTATTGTTTGGCATCTGGGCTGACCTGATTCTTTGTTTCTACGGGTGGATTTCATAACGAACTTCGGTGTTGTTGAGAGAATTAGAGACGACACACTAAGTAGGTGCTTGGAGCAACTGCAAGAGCAGTTACTGCTGTTAAACACACTCCCTGTGGACAGGTTGCAGTCATCAGAACTTGGCTCTTCAGTGCATGCAACCTCAACCTGCAGAGCCACAGAGCACACAGTCAGGGCCACAGAGCACACAGTCAGTACTTCCTGGTACAAAAAGCTCATTCTGTAGAGCTACTAGAAAAGTAGAGGTATTGAATACAGATCCATTGTTTCTACAGGGAGTTTCTGGTCTCTATATTAGGATTGTCCAATTCCCAACCTTGTTGATTCATCAACATTGAACGGTAGCCAGTAGCATTGTAACATAGGCCTGCAGGGTGTTTAGATGGCATGTGCATTTTCTCCTTAAGACACTAGACACTGGATAGCACTCCAGCAGCACGTCATTTTTAACAATGAGATCACCAAGAAAAAGTGTGAAAATGTGAAAAGCGAGCCCTGAATACAGAAATCCTAGAATAATCTGCCATGTGCAGTCTGAACTGAAGCAGGAGCCCAGGTCACTTTGTTCACCCTCAGCTGTAATGCTTAGGGGCTCAATGTGTCAGCAGGCGTGTGTGTGTGTACACAGAACATGGTTCAGCTTTGATTCCGGAGTTGCAGACATATTTTAGTGAGTGATACAAATCTGTAAGTGAGAGAATAGAGCATACTTCATAGGTGGATAGATTGAAAAGGTGAGATTTAAAACCTGTAAAATTGGGTAGATAAACACTAGATGTGCTGTGCTCCCCCACTACTGTGTGTTTCTCGATTTGTGTGTGTGTGTGGGGGGGGTGTATGTGCACGTGTGTGTTCAAAGATTGCCCAGCTCAGTGAAGAATGCAAAGTTGATCTCAAATTGCTTCCACTCTGCTGGCCTATACCTTCTAGATTTTTCCGACTAGGAAAAAGGGGAACCCACAGATTCCAGATTTTCTTACGGATACCAAAAATAGAATAGGTACCAGATCAGCAAGATTCCTTTCAAAGTGGCTCAGAAACTCCTCCCCAAACAAGGCTGTTTCTCAGCCTTCATTCAAGGAGAACTTACCCTAAGTTTCATCCCAATCCATTCTCCTAGATGTTCAGCTTCAGACCCAACCCTGAATGGTGCTTAGGTTTCAAATAAATACTCAGGTTTAAAAATACACGTGAACCATCACGCCCATTGAAGACTAATTTTTAATTCACTAAATAGACTTGATTTTCCTTTACAAATAGGATGAAATACATTCTTGTTAAAAATAAATCTTTATTTTTTAATTAGATATTTCCTTTATTTACATTTCAAATGTTCTCCCCTTTCCTGCTTTCCCCTCTGAAAAAACCCTATTCCCTCCCCCACTCCCTCTGCTCACCAACCCACCCTCTCCCACTTCCTGGCCCTGGCATTCCCCTACACTGGGGCATAGAGCCTTCACAGGATCAAGGGCCTCTCCTCCCATTGATGACCAACTAGGCCATCCTCTGCTACATATATATAGCTGGATCCATGAGTCCTACCATGCCACCATATGTACTCTTTGGTTGGTGGTTTAGTCCCTAGGAGCTCTGAGGGTACTAGTTAGTTCATATTGTTGTTCCTCCTATGGGGCTGTAAACCCTTCAGCTCCTTGGGACCTTTCTCTAGCTCCTTCATTGAGGACCCTGTGCTCAGTCCAATGGATGGCTGTGAGCCTCTACTTCTGTAATGAATCTTTCTTAAAATCTTAAAATAAGTCACCACCATCACTCTCTTTACTTTTTGGGTACCAGAGAAGGTACCAAGCAGTCTTATATCTTAGATGCATGGGGAGATAACATATAAAGGGAAAAGTTCTTTGGAATTAAAATTTACAATCTGTAAACTAAAATCCAACTTTACCAATAACATTGCTATCTGGACCCACTCACCCAATCAGGGTGGGATCACATCCAAGAAGCTAACTTTAACACGGGGAAGAGCTTGTCATACAGTCATGAAGTCAGGATGTGCTAAAAGGATGTTCACCTTCTCCATCATATGAAGCCCACACAGACAAGGACCCATGCTGAGGAGGGCTCCGTTGTAGCTGCAATGTTCTAGTGCTGCAGTCTTAAGTCTCCCAATCACTGTCCATGAGCTTCTGTGTTTTATGTTTGTATATGTCTGTGTGATTCATATAAGTGCGTATGTGCGTGTCTATGGAAACCAGGGAACAACCTTAGATATCAATTCTCTGGCATCATTAACTATGTTGTTTGTTTGTTTGTTTGTTTGTTTGTTTTCTTTTGAGATGGAGTCTCTCCATGACTTGGAACTCAATAAGTAGGCTAGGCTGGCTGGCCAGCTTTTCCCAAGAATCTGCTTGCCTCCCGTTGCCCACTGGTGGGTTTACAAACATGCCGCACCATGACTAGTTTCCTTATGTGACTTCTGGGGATCAGACTCAGTTCTCCCTGTTTGCGAGGCAAAGAGTTTACCATCTGAGCCATCTCCCAGCTCTCTGTACAATCATATCTACCTCCCAGCCTTCCCAATCATTTTACCCTGGTCTCCTATATCCTCCCTTGTCCTGGCCTCACAATGGGGCTCCTAACTCCATGAGAGAGACTACACAGATTTGTGGCCCAGAGCTTTTCCACCTGTCACTCACTGGTTTGGCTGTCAATCTGCAAGGGACAGGTGCTTCTGTGGAACTTGGACTGTACACATATGCAGATCTCCACATGGCCTCATCACCCCTCCTCTCTACATTGCTGTCTGCCCAGGTGGGCCATGAGCCAATCTCTCTGATTACCAGAATCTAGCACAGCAGCAGCTCCACTCTGCATGGGCTCAGTTAACCTTTATTGATAGAATGAGCTAGCTAAAATGCAGGTGATGAGTGTAGCCCGTTCCTGCATGACATGGGGCTCTTCACTCACCCTGGCTGCAACGTGTCACATGTTTTATGCATGTGCATCTTTATACAGCAGTTAGAGACCCAGAAACATCTTCTATCACCTAAGGCCAACCGTCTGCCTGGAGTCTGGCTGCCTGCCCTGCCATCCATCCTTCCACAGCTCCTACATCTTTCCACACTCCCCACTCCTGGGGCAGTCTTCCGCCTGCCCCCATTACATAGCACAAAGGTGAATAAATCAACATGAATCTCTTATTATCTTATTTTGTCTCTGTTCCCTCCTACCTTGTCCTCCCGATCCTGAATGAGTTGAGAGAAATTAATGCCTGTGTCTCCGGCAAATGTATTGCACCTATAATTCAGTTTTAAAACAAGCCGACTAGCTGTGGCTAAACCTTGGGTAGAAGGTTCATTTTTCACACGTGTAATTGAATCCCTCCATTCAATTTTCTCCCAGGTATTAAAGACAACTGATGCCTCACTGAGAACTCTTATAAAATATCTCCCAGGCACTTGTCAGTGGAAAGCAGTGCTGCCTCTGGAAGCCAATGGAGACGGGCAGGATGTGAGAAGGCAGTGGCCTAGTGTTTGCCTATAATTCACCGTGAAGTTCTCAAAGTTATAAGAATTCTGTATTTCCTCAGTGCCCACTTGATGCCATCAACATTTGTGCAAAGTTGAAAGCCTAGCTTAGGTACCTTTATCGGGGATTTGAACTGACTTTTGGAACTAACACATATAAGTTCACACTTAGTACTGAAGTGACATATCTTGTACATACAATGTTTCAATCCAACAGAAGTGGGTTTAATCCAGCAATTGCCAGGGATGATGTTCATGGTGGTCATGTGTGGATAAGATACTTCTGGTGTTTACAAATAATCATTTCTTATTCCAGATAAATTAATTTTGTATTTGACTTAAATTGTTCCATTCCTATCTGGCTTTCAGCCACTTGAATCTGACACAAGTCAGTAAGCCACTGAAATCACTTTCTGCTTTTTTTTTTTTCTGGTGGTACTTTCTCTTCCAAAGGCCACTCAGTTTACCCTGGTTTTTGTTTTGTTTTGGTTTGGTTTGGTTTGGTTTGGTTTTTTATCACTGTCTCATTCCTGATTTCTGATCCTCCTGTGTTTTGAAATTCTTCTTTCTGCAATACTTATCTATTTTATATATGGGTGTGTGTGTCATGACACATAGGTGAAGATCTGGAAGGACACTGAAACAGCTCATCCCCATGGGACCCAAACAAAGAACTCAGGGTGTTGAGATTGGTAGCAATTCTCTTTACCCCCTGAGCCATCTCTTTGGCTATTGAAATGCTCTAAATAATAATTCTGTGTCAGTCATTCCCTTACAATGGGATTTGAATCCATGTGTCAGTGAAACAATGTCAAACATGAGTCAGGGATGCTGCTGGATACATTTTTTTTTTAGATATTTTCTTTATTTAGATTTCAAATGATATCTCCTCTCCTGGATACCACTCTGAAAAAATATCAAAAACAAAAATAAAAACAAAAACAGAAAACAAACCCTGTTTCCTCCCCCCTCCCCCTGCTCACCAACCCACCCACCTTTTCCCACTTCCTGGCCCTGGCATTCCCCTACACTGGGGCATAAACCTTTACAGGACCAAGGGCCTCTCCTCCCACTGATGACCAACTAGACCATCCTCTGCTATACATATGCTGCTGGAGCCATGAGTCCCACCATGTGTACTCTTTGGTTGGTGGTTTAGTCCCTGGGAGCTTTGAGGGTACTAGTTAGTTCATACTGTTGTTCGTCCTAAGGGGCTGCAAACCCTTCAGCTCCTTGGGTCCTTTCTCTAGCTCCTTCATTGGAGACCCTATGCTCAGTACAATAGATGGTTGTGAGTCTCTAATTCTGTATTAGTCGGGTACTGTTGGAGCCTCTCAGGAGACAGCTATATCAAGCTCCTGTCAGTCAGCACTTGCTGACATCCACAATAGTGTCCTGGTTTGATAATCGACTATGGGAAGGATTCCCAAGTGGAGCAGTCTCTGGATTGTCCTTTCTTCAGTCTCTGCTCCATACTTTGTCTCTATAAGTCCTTCCATGGGTATTTCGTTCCTCCTTCTAAGAACGAACAAAGCATCCACACTTTGGTCTTCCTTCTTCTTGAGTTTCTTGTGGTTTGTAGATTGTATTTTGGGTATTCTGAGCTTCTGGGATAATATCCACTTATCAGAGAGCATGCCATGTGTGTTCTTTTGTGATTGGGTTACCTCACTCAGGATGATATTCTCCAGATCCATCCATTTCCCTAAGAATTTCATAAATTCATTGTTTTTAATAGTTCAGTAGTACTCCATTGTGTAGATGTATCACATTTTCTGTATCCGTTCCTCTGTTGAGGGACATCTGGGTTGTTTCTAGTTTTGGGCTATTATAAATAAGGCTGCTATGAACATAGTGGAACATGTGTCTTTATTACATGTTGCAACATCTTCTGGATATATGCCCAGGAGTGGTATAGCTGGGTCTTCCGGTAGTACTATGTCCAGTTTCCTGAGGAACTGCTAAACTGATTTTCACAGTGGTTGTACCAGCTTGCAATTTCAGATGCTGGATACTTTTAATACCAGCACTGGGGAAGTAGACAAAGGCGAACCTCAATGAGTTTGAAGACAAACTGGTCTACATAGAAAATTCCAGGCCAGCCAGGGATACATAATGAGACTCCCATTTCAAAGATGTGCTTGTGTGTGTGTATGTGTGTGTGTGTGTGTGTGTGTGTGTGTGTGTGTGCGTGTGTGTGTGTGTATACACGTGTGTGTGTTGAAGGGAATGTGTGGGCATGTGTTTGCATGTGGGTATGTGTGGATATGTGTTTCTGCATGTGTTTAAAATACTTGATATTATGATTTGCATTGGTGACCACTGCTACAAAGCCAAGAGTCACATAGAGGGACTCTGGACAATATCTTCTAACCTGAACATATGTCTAAGCAACACAGAAACACATGTAGGGTCTACCCCTTGACAAGTCCTTAAGGTTTTATTTGGGAGTTTAATTTGTCTTCACTAAGGGTCTCTGTAACATCAGGACATGGCAAAACAAAAGTACCTGCATGCAAGAAGGAAAATGGCCGAGGTAGGGGGCACAGAACAAATGCATCAAGCTTTTCTTGTTAGATGTCGGTTATATCTCATTGTAGAAGAGAGCACCACAGAAAGCAAGGTTCAAAACAATTCAGAAGCAGCTAGCTACTTGATTCTGACTCTGAAGTGTTGAAAAGATGGCGGCTAAGCATTGGTTGAAGTTCAACCAATCATTCACTTCAATTTCGCTGAGAGCTGAGCTGGAACTAGCATGGTGGACATGACTTCCCACCATTTGTGTTCCTAGCTGTGATGGCTGAAGAGCTGAAGACAAGTGAGGTCTCTCTCTGTGGTAGAACTGTGTTCTTATTTGGTAGTTTGTGTCTCTAAGTGAGATAGAAGAAGCTTCCTGGTCCCTGAACGGTATTACTTCCACCAAATGCTAATGCACTCATGAGGCTAGTTCAATTCAACAGAAGATGAAATCATTAGAGTCCAGGTCCTGATGGGAGAGCTGGAATGCGCACATATGGTAGGGAGGAACTTTTGGTAGATGTTGGAGATAGTCCACCAAACTATCCCTGGGTGTTCTTCTTCACTAAGGGTCTAGCAAGGATAAGGAAATTAAACGTCACATAGGTACTAAAGACCCCTGGCAGCTACCATCCTCTCCCAAATGTTTACCTCAGAGTTTGGGCATTGCAAAGAACACTCTTTGCTTTTGATGTTGCCTAACAGTTTTCCTTCCATCCTTATTTCAAATTTGTTGGAGTCTGAACCCCACTAGTTGACCTGTGACTGACACAGTAAACTTATATAGGAGTTTGAGCCCTTGCAATTTCTTAGCAAAGTCAATCACTCAAACTCGAGTAAGGAACCCTTGTTATTTATGTTGCCTCCTCAAAGCAGAAGAGACCTGGGATTCTAGTGTCTCAGAAAAATAAATATGTCAGCCATATTTTCATTTATAGACAATGGAGTAATTTCTCACTGAGCTTCTAGGAGTCTGAAGAACTCTTGAGAATTCTGATGTACAAACGTTACTGTCCATTTGATCTCAAAGTCACTACACCAACTATGTAGGATTAGATTACTTTGCAAGGTTTCAAATTTGACATTGTGGGACTAGAAGGAGATTGTGGCTACTGTTCTCCAGTTTGAACTTAGTAAATGAATCTAAATCCTCTCCACTCAGCATGGTTGAGACTTAAAAGTAGAGACTCAGAGTGACACCATTTGTGTCCAGAAAAGCTAGTTCCTCAGGATCTACCCTAGGTATGAATTAAATATGCCTTTTCATAAGAACAAGCAATATTTTTATTTTTAATTAATTTTACTGTCATAACTTATCACAATGTCCTTGGGTGACAACCTGTAATGTTCTAGTGCTTATATTCCCTATGTGTTTAACACTGAGCAGGATAACTTCCACTTTCAGAGCTCCCATTGGGAATTCAAGGTTGAACAGGAAAAGAGAATTAAATAGAGTCTAGTTGACAGAGGAGATTGGTTATCATGGCTAAAAGCAGTTATTCTTGCAAAACACTTGCCATCAGATAATCCGACTATCTCTTTGGGGTTCAGTTCCCAAAAACTTGGCATTTTTTAAAATATCATCATACATAACATGAAAAACACATGCCTAATTGATAAAATATATTTATTTCTTCAGCAATTCTCTTTCAACAGTCAGTTTCAAATTTTCCTGCAGTGAGAGAAACCTCTTTTTTCTGGAAAACCATGTATCATTTTAAAAATATTTTTCAAACTTCAGGAGAGATATGACTTCCTGCTTAAGGGCAATTTCATTCATGATTTCTGTGGCTCGCCAACCAAGTGTGCCTAGAGAAGGTCACACTCCCACAGAGAAAGCTTTCAGTTCATCCTCTAAAACAATCCTGGTCATCATCGCCCAAAAGCTGCTGAGAAGACAGAAATGGGAAGAAAATGTCCCAAGATCTCATCCTGAGACAGAAAAACCCACTATTATCACTTTTGTTCATTTTCATTTTGGTTTAAAATCCCACTTGAACTAAGAGTTCTCAGGTCATCGACTGTTTGAAAGCAACTGTGTAGGAACACATGTGGTTTGTAAATCCTGCTAAATCCATTTATACATTGTGATATAATTCTCCCTACTGCTGCTATGAAAGACTTTTAAAAAAAAAAAAAACTGAAAGCTATGATGTAAGTGCTTCAGACTGACCTGTCTTTCCCTCAAGGCCTCCTTGAAGGTTCTGTCCTGTGCTTTGAATGAGTTTTGAGTGGATGCCAACGATTTCCAGTCTCCTCAGCTCAAGGGGGCTAAAAAGCCAGGCTGGGTCAGGAGGGGGGGGGACTCAAAATCCCAGCTGTAAAGTTTGAAAAAATATCTCAGATGTTAATACTGACCCATGTGCCAACATCTTTCCCTGGCCAGTAAAGCCAAACAATCTTGCTCTAGACTTCTTAATCCATGTTTTACTAATGGATTTTTATCCATAGCTCCAAAGGTTACAAATTAAAGACCCCATTTCCACCTCTTTTCATTAAATTATTCTAACCTCACCCTGGGTAATTCATCACTGTCTCTCTGTCTCTTGGTAGAACATGTTGAGAATGGAAGGACCAGTTTAAACAGTCATAGTCTCCACCTTCCACACACATTCCAGGAACAAAGGCTTTGAGTCTAGCCTCTCAGATGGGAATGGAGTTCCCCTGGTTCATTCTGGGCTGCAGTAGTCAAATCCAAGAGTCCTGTGACCCAAGAGAACTCATGTTTTAATGGCATCATACCCCTTGTTTCTTTTTCTTGACACTTTCTCATGTCATTTGAGGTTGCACCTTTGAACATCTTGGCTAGAGGACCATGTGTTGGCTGTTTACATAGCATTCATTCTGTGCACACAAATCGTGACTGGCCACTTGGAGAAAGGAAATGAGGGTCAGAAAGTTCACATGGCCCTAAGCTCTCTGCACCTGTGAATAGTATTGACTTCACTGGTTTCAGCTGTACATTTAATAAAGTCTGTTTATGAAATGGGGGCCTTGAATTCACTGCTACTTGCCATGGTCTCAGTTGTGTAAAAAAACAAAACAAAACAAAAACAAACAAAAAACCGTAGAAATCCTAACCCCCCCAAAGTGAGATAAGAGTTAGCAGATCAAATGAAAACCTAAGAGCAAGGCCTAGATCAAGTAGAATTCATGTCTTCCTGTAGGGAGGGGCACCATGAGAATGGTGGCTCAGGGTAAAGGAATACAAAGCCATGTGTGCACATACTATGTGGAGGACTCAGGACAGACTGACCCTGCCAATATCTTGATCTAAACTTTCTGCCTTCAGAATTGTATCAAAATAAAATGATATTGTATAGAAGGAGGCTCAACAGCAAAACTATTTGTTCCTCAAGCTCAAACTCAATGACATAAGTTCCTTTGACTCCCGTAACCTGTGGTAAAAGGAGAAAACAGAGTCCCAAAACTTGTTCTCCAACCTCCACATGCAAACTGTGGCCACACACATACACACACACACACACACACACACACACACACACATACATACACACACACACACACACACACGCACCACCACCACCATCACCACCACCACCAACAATACTAATAATAACAACTATAACACTAGCCACTCAGCCTATACTAATTTATTATTGAAATGCATTTTACCTTCCTCTTGAAATATTCACAAGATGGGTGGTGGCTGGTGCTTTTAAGACAGGACTTGACTACCAGAGCAATGAGTCATATGATCCCACAATGAGAATTTTAATCCTCCTCCCTACATGTGAACTACTAGCAAAGTGAGATGGGACAAAGATCCAGTGGATCACAAATGGGCAAAATGGGAACCAATCATATATATATATATATATATATATATATATATATATATGTATAAAGAAGCATCTACAAACCTCCAAATGAATCACTTTGTATAGTTCCTAGGGAACTGAGCACACAAAGGTACCCAGGAGTGCATCTGGAGACAGTATCTTCCCGCATGCCTTGACCTTGTGCATCTTGACCCTCCTCTACATTTTTTGTAACAACCTTCCTAGCAATGGGTAAATAGAATCAACACTTTGCCTGTGTTCCATGAATAAATAATTAAATCCCAAAGTAGGTGATGAGAAACAACTATAGCTATGTGACAGGAGTGTAGGTGGCACCTTACCACTTAAACATGAAATCTAAAGAAAGTAGCCATCTAGTGGGACTGAGCCTATAACATATGGGATCTCTCACTGTCTCTAGGTCCAAAGTATGGGAACTGAAGTTCACGTTCAGCTAACATCTGTTGAAGAATTCACTGCTGGGAGTGTTGTGTTCAGTGCTGCATGAAATCAGGTAGAGAGAAGGGGATTTTCCCCTCTGCCATAGTCAGAGGGGTAAATAAATGTCTTGATCCTTATATCACAATTATATCCTTATCCTTCAAAACTCCTGATTTGAAGATGAGGCTTCAATGTAGAGAATCACAAAGAAATGTAGGAATATTTGGAAGTTATAAGATCGAAAGCTGCAGGGTTGGAGAGATGACTCAGTCATGAGGAGTATGCACTTCTCTTGCACAGGACCTGCATGTGGTTCCTAGCCCCTCCATCAGGCATCTTACAACTGCTTGTAACTCCAACTCCAGGGAATCTGATGCACTTTTCTGGACTAAGTGGGGTTTGCTCTCACATGTAGAAGTCCACAAACAGAAATATACATATACACACAATTAAAATAAAATAAATCATTGTAATTAACATCACCAGTATCACTTCCATCATCAACACTAACCTCACCTATCAGCAGCAGCATCACCAATACCAACACCAATCATCACCTTCATCATCCACATCAGCATCACTATCACCACCACCATCATCATCAACATCATCATCACAGTGGCTGTTTTCAGAATAAAATGGAAATACTTTAAAGAGATAATATATATATATATATATATATATATATATATATATTCAAAATATGAGGCATTACATATACATATAATGAAAATACACATAAATATTTTCATTTCGATTTAATCAAAAGCATAAATGTAAATGTGTGTCCACTGAGAAGACAACGAAATAGAGCCATTTGCAAATCCCAACGCTAGAAATTTGTGTTACCTAAAAAGAACAACAACACAAGGTTAAAGTGAAGATGGACAAGGCAGTCTCCTTTCCAAAACAGAGAAGGTGCATGAGGACAAGCTACGGAAATAGAGAAGCATAAACTAAACTGGTCTTCAATTGGCAGAGTCTGAGGAGACCCTTCTAATGAAAGCAAACCATCTTTCCTGGGAGTCAGCATTTGAAGGCCCTCTATTTGGAACAATGACTGTAGCTGCCTATTCTTTGGACCAGCCCAGCCTGTTTGCATGCTCATTGCCTGTTATGGAGAAGTGTTAACAGGAGGCTGTGACTCAGGTGAGCAATAAAGACCAGATGGTGACAACACAAACACAGCAACTCCCACACTCTGGTCCTTACAACAAGCATAATTATTATAAATGGGACAATGATGGCATGAGCAGGGACCTACAGTTTCCGGGGGGACCTGCACAGTAGCATCCTCTACGTAGGGATGCAGCCAAGACTCGGATAACACGAAAGCACCCAGATTGATTATTGTTTATGAACCCGACACTCACTCGATGGGTCATTGTCCCAGTCTGATTAATGAAATGATGATGCTAACAGGGGTGTTCAGCTTGCCACATCCTGTGGCCGACTCACGTTGTGCAAAGTACCCCACCCCCCCGCCCCAGACCATCAATTCTCGGTGCCCTTGTCAGATAATTGTTTATGAAAAGACGGATGCGTGTGGCAATCTTGAGCGAAGGGGGCTGATGTATGTGTTGTTAAGGATTGAAATAATCAGCCTGGCAATAAATGGCCTGTGTGTTTGTCAAATGACAAGCTGGGAAGCATTAGCATTCCTCAGGCATGGTGCCTTCCTCTCCAAGCTGGTGTCTAATGACTACCAAAGATCGCCCATGAATAAACGCCAAGCCTTAGCCAGACGTAATTACTCAGCCAATGCAGACATACCCCAAACAAAATTGATATCTTAATGATACCAGTTTGTGGAGAGTAATAAAAGTCGGGTGAGAAAGACCTGGAGAGTGAATGAAGCCATCGACGTTGTTCTGCAAGGGCATACTGCCCTGCAGTGTGTAGCAGCATTTGCTTGGGATCATGGGAAAGCTTGGACGTCTGGCCTTTTCTCTTCTGTTCAGTTTCCCTGACCACCTGGAAGCCCCACCCCTTCTCTGTTTTTATCTGGCAGCTAAACATCTCTGTGCATAGAAAAGGATTTGGATTTGCTGTTACATGCTCTCACACTCTGCAAACTTGTTGTAATCACCTCTGAAGTAAAGCAGCAAAGACTGGGTCTGAGTGGTGGTAGCCCTTGGAAGTGAGACAGAATCATCTCTTCCAAAGAAGCCATGGAAGAAACCTCTGTTGCCCATACTCACATCACCCAGAGCATCCTGCATGCGGCTCAAAAACTCACATGTGAACCTTTCTGGCCAGCTCCTGGCTGGCTACAAGTGTTGTTTGAATACAGGAGCACATGTGCACATTTCTCTGCTGCATTTCCAGTAAACATCCTGCTCCAGCAACATAAAATCCTGGGTGGCGGCCCCACTGCTCCCACCAGGATACGTGCAAGTTCAACTTGTACTTTATAGATAGGCTCCCAGAAAAAAAATAGCACCACCTTGCCAACTCTATTACTACCAGCTCCAGCTCAATCCCCTAGTCTCCTCATCCTCCGGTGGATGGAAGCCCTGACCGCCCAATGGATGGTCACCCCCTTCTGAGCCTCTTTTCAACTTCCTTTCTTTACTGAAGCTCAAATGATTCATAATCTTAATCTCCTCACCTCGTTAGGGAAGAGGAGTGACATCATTTTCAAAACTTGCCCTCTACCACACTAACCTTTCCTTTCCTCCTACAGCTCTATATATTAGGTGTCCATTAGATATTTGTTGAATGAATGAAATATCTGGAGCATGAAAGGATGGATTCTGAAGACAGATAAGTTTGGGGAGGGTTGAGATTAAGTGTGTTTAGTCTTTAGCCTAAGATCCCTCAGATCTCTTAATGCGCTAAGAAGCTGGGTGAAGTTCCAAGATCATATGGAATGTGACATTGAGCAGACTTATTCACATGGAATTCGTGTTTTTCAGGTTGCCTAGGAACCTCTCACAGAACTACATTACACTTAATGATTACCAAATTTCCTTCTGGTTATTCAGTTTGATGCCAAGTCTCTCTCACAGAGACCTGCCCCTTACTCCTATCCATCAGGGGGAAAAGGGGAGTCTTCAACTTTATCTGCCCAAACATTCAACACTGTGTCTCACCTATAAAACTCCAATCATCACACACACACACACACACACACACACACACACACACACACACACACAATTGGTCATTCTCTTTCTGCCATACCCTTGGGATCCCTGGAGAGATAGATTAGTGTCTTTTGTAGGATAACAAAATGACCAGTTACTGAGGACCCTGCAGCTTCAGAGTGGAGACTCTTGCCAGAAAGTCCAAGACAGGCTTTAATGGCTGAAACCTGTGGTTCCAATCTATCAACTTCTGAGGAGGGCAAATCAGCTAGAGATTAAGTTAAACATCAAGGACCAATGACTCATTGAATCTCACTTATACAATAAGTCCATAGAAATCTCAAGCTAGAATCAGAGCAGTTCTGGGCTGGGGAGCACGGGAAGGGTTCTGGAAAAGTGAGGTAGCCCAAGGAAGCGAGGATGCTCCTATCTCCATACGCCCTGCCTCATCCTAAACATTTCTCTCATCTCTCCCCGTCCCGGTAAATAAAATGTTTGCCAGACTCTGAGAGATGCTCTTGTCTATTATTTAATCTGAGAAGGGGTTCACAGGAGAACAAGAGGCCAGAACTCATGAAGTGGGGAAGTATCTGAAATGGAAACATTCTCATGAGGCTGAGCTCATAACCTGATTCTAACCTTAGGCAAAAATTTAGAGCTTTGGAGGATCATATTGGTGAGGAAATAACACACACACTTGTACCAGATGTAATGTTTGCAGGTGTAAATACTTAAGTCTTCATGTTTAAAAACAGAGTCCAAATCCACACTGCCCTAACTCCACTCTTTATAATAGCCACACCACTAACTTACTTTCCCATATCTTAGCATTATCATATAATTGTTGGAGTTTAGATTGATGTAACAAAATGCCATGGATAGTGAGAGTTAAGCAACATTGAGTTCTTCCTAATTGTAGGGTCTAGAAGGTCCAGAGGCAAGATGTGGCCAAATGTGTTGTCATTTGGTTTGCAAATGCCCCTGGGCTTGTAGTACTCTCATGTGGCATAGGTGGAGAGGACACTGGCCTCCTTCTGGATTAATACAAACACTAATTTCACTGGGGGAGCTCCAGCCTGATGCTGTCACCTAATCCTGGTGTCTTTCCAAAGGCCACACCCCTGCTCATGATCACAATGGAGACTAGGCTGCCAACATAGAAATTTTGTAAAGACAGATTTATTCCATAATATACATTTATTTATTTATTTATTTATTCTCTCTCCCTTCCTCTCTTCCTTCCTTCCTTTTTTATCAACCTTCTTCTCTTCCTCCTCTTCCTCCTCTTCTTCCTCTTCCTCCTCCTCTTCCTTCTCCTCCTCCTCTACTCTACTCCATCTAAAACAAGTGTTCATGTAGCCTAGGCTAGTCATGAATTTGCTACAAAGTCAAAGATGTCTTGGATTCCTGCTCTTCGTGTCTTTCAACAACTAGGATTACAGAACACACAAGCCCCTGCTAGACTCCATTATATTCCTTTAAAAATTGGATAATATTCAGATAAACAAACTATTTGTAATTTGATCCCAGCTCTATCATATACCTGGATTTCATTGACAGTCTACACCCAACTTATTGAATTGAGGTATTCATTCAGCACAGTTTGCACATTTCTTATTGATGACTATAAAACGTCGTGCTCCTCCAGATCCCTCCTCCCCCATCAGATGCCCACAGGATGCTGCTGTATGTTCTAGAAAAGCCAGGCTCAGGGTGATGTAGCTAAATTCAAATGAGTATGTTGTCTGCTCTTAGAGCTCTGACTTGCAGGCTTGTAATTTGAATCTCCTAGAGAGATAGGACACATAGAGCATTCATACATTTATTTTATACCGTAACTAGCTCTAAATTTTTAGACTACATAAGTCAAACTTTTAGTAACATTTATTAAAGTGTTATCTTCAGGACTTTTGATTAAATGGTCTGTAGTCTCCATACTCCCCACTCTTGCTGTCCTGGCACACACACACACACACACACACACACACACACCAAGAGAGAGAGAGAGAGAGAGAGAGAGAGAGAGAGAGAGAGAGAGACTTACTCCTTGGTTTTTTATTATTATTTTGTTTAGTTCATTTCCAGAGAAAACATCTATACATCTATATAAAATCATTTCCAACCTCTATTTTACTGTGGTTAAGCCACAGTAACTAGAATGAGAACCAGGAAGATGTGCATCACCTCCCAGCCTGGGCTCTGGAAATAATCCTTCCATTATTCCTCTCTACCGGCTGGCACACAGAGGATCTCAGAGCAACCTTGTCACACTCACGTAGTACAATCCACAGCCCAGAAACCAAAGCATCACTTGGGTCTTTGTGACTGAGTAGGAAGCTAGAAGAGTTTCTTCGCCTGCCAACAGTGAGCACTGTGTGCGCTAAGCTCACACAGAGGAAGACACCCTGACATCTGGACAGATGCTGCACTGGCGATAGCCAAGGAGACCACCTGACATACTGTTGGAGGGACTTCTTGCAAAATAGGACACATCTCAGCAACACATTAAGGTCTCCATGCTCAGTGGCATGTCTGCTCCCACCAGTGGCTCCTAAAGAAGCCAGAAGATGCCTTTGGTGGCAATAACATGTAGTATCTCTTAGTTGGAAGAAAACAAATAGAAATACCTAAAGTATTCTCTACCCCTGCATCCCTTGTGAAGAATTTTACAATCTTAAACATATATCCTAAAATATGTCTTATTTTTAATTAATTATTTTATTAATTTACATCACAAATGTTGCCTCCCTCTCTGAGTCCCCCCTCCCAGAGTTCTTCACCCCATTCCCCCTCCCCCTCGACTCTGAGAGAGTGCTCTCCCAGCATCCCCCATCTCTGAGGCATCAAGTCTCTGCAGGATTAGGCACATCTTCTCCCACAGAGGCCAGCTAGGTTTTGGTGTTATTTATTTTATATGTATGGGTGTGCACAACACTCACTTGCAGTGCCAGAAGGTGCCAGAGAGGGTGCCAGATCCCATGAAACTAGAGTTACACCTGCTGGTGAGCTAACACATGGGTGCTAAGGATGACTGAGCCATCTCTCCAGCCTCCCACCCTTCCAGGAACCCTTTTCCACTCACATGTGCACATCACTCCTTGCTTGAAACACTGTTTTCCTGAGATGCTTCTGGGCCCCAGAACTAACTCCTGCCTTACCATTCCTAGAATTTCGTCTGCATACATGGAATAATGCTAGTTATTCATTATTCATGTACCTATTTTTTCAGCACTTGGCTTATTTTTCTTTTGCCAGCTCCTCCCCAAGATTGTTTACTTGTATTTACATATCTATTTTTCATTCGCTAGGCATGTGCATGCACCTCCGTGGATCTTAACTCCTTCTCTACACTCATTCCCATATCATTTTATTTTCTTCTAAAACTGGGAGTGAGCTCTTGATGTAAATATGCATGTTTTCACCACACCTTTCCAAAGTGTTATCCAGAAGGAACCCCGTTCCTTTGACATCCTTCAAGGCAGGAGTTTCAGAATATTCTCAGTGGATGATCTGGGTATATTCCCATTAACACTTAAGAAGGGTATTCAAAACAAGCAAGGTGCTAAAATAAGTGAACAAAGCCACTGATACCATCACCAGGGGACACAGAACGCCAGTGTTATATCACAGAGTCAAACAGAAGAAGAAATCCTGGGGGTTCCTGGTTCATCTGCACATCCCCATAGCCATTTGACTATGGGAATTTTCCCTCCTAAAGCTGCATGACTAGGCTGTGTGGCTGAAAGGGAAGAGTGTCTGCAATTCTACCAAGCCCGCATCAAAGATCAAGGTCAGAGTCTAGTTGCATGAACAGTTTGGAGCCATGTACACATTCCAGAGAGGCAGCAGGGAAAAATTCACAGCACTTGGGAGGTAATTACTAGTTACTGCTCTACTGGTCTCAATTTTAGTAGCAAATGAGCAATGTATAGTGTGTCAAGCTTATTAACAATAAAAACCAAAAGTGCCCACAAGGGGAAGGAAAAAGTCATAGAGTTTACCAAGATCCAGTCATCACCAGAGCTGATGTTTGACGGCCCCATGCCCTGCACAGTGTCAGGGGGCACTGGTGTCTCTGTGGTACTCTTGGGAGCTCACAGAAACAAACATGCATCTTCCAGAAACAGAGAAGGACTGGGCTGAGCAAGGATGGGGCTGAGCAAGGATGAGGCTGAGCAAGGATGGGGCTGAGCAAGGATGAGGCTGAGCAAGGATGGGGCTGAGCAAGGGTGAAAGGTAGTAGTCTGAGAGGAAGGAAAAATGGAATGGGGACAGGTGCCATCAGGAACAAAAACTGAAACAGAAAAGTTTTAAAAAAAAAAAAAGAACCCAACATCTAAATATTAAATATCAAAGAGGAAGCTTTGAAGAGAGGCAGATAGAGGCAATGGACCAGAGGATGCTGCAGGCAGCCCCATGAGGCAAGTAGTTGTGTTACAATCTCAAGACCTAAGGTCACAGACTGGAAATCAAGCACAGAGTTACATGAGAAGGGACAAGCACATGGTCAACATTTGGTGTTTTAGGAAGAGAGACTCCTACTACAACTTGTCCCAAAAAAGAAAGAAAGAAAGAAAGAAAGAAAGAAAGAAAGAAAGAAAGAAGGAAAGAAAACAGAAAAAAAGAAACCTGAACTCACAAATGACTGAGGTCTTCACTTTACACCAGGAAACACCTTAAGTGCAGGTGTAAGGAAAAATGAATATTCACAAGTGGTATGCTCTATGGAAATTTTATATGTTAAAAAATGTTTTCAGAAAAATCATCAGACATGCAAATTTTAATTAAATGCTAAAAATATGCCTTGTTGTTTAAACTACAAAGAATACAAACAGAAATCAAAAATAGTTTCAAATACAGCATTTAAAAAACAAAAAACAATAGGTAATAAAACTCGAAGTGTTAAAATGAATGACTGACAGTTCTAAGCAGAGTCATGGCAAAGAGCTTCCCTGTGACCAGACCAGTTTATTCCTTGAAACACTATGTCAGCAGCTTTCTGAAGACAATAAATTCCACCTCAAGAGGTGAGAAATTGTCTATAATCTTCATACATCTCATATATTCTTTTAATAACTGGAGAATGCAGAGATCTGCAAACAAAAGGTTTGTCCATTCAAAACCTAAATATATGTCTAAATGATTGCCATAAAAATGCTTAGAAAATGTCGGTGTCAAAAAAAAGCCCTTGGGGAAAAAAGCATGTATTGTTTGAAAAGTTAATAACAAAGTGCCCATTGATACAGTACAGTGGCTTAAGACTTGAACTTGGTGTGGTAGTTTGAATAAAAATGTCCCTCTTGGCTCAGAGATTGGCACAATTAGGAGGTGTGGCCTTGTTGGAGTAAGTGTGGTCTTGTTGGAGTAGGTGTGACCTTAATTGAGTGGGAGTGGCCTTGTTGGAGTAGGTGTGGCTTTGTTGGAGGAAGTGTTTCACTGGGGGTGGGCTTTGAGGTTTCAGATGCTCAAGACAGGTCCAGAGTCTCTCTCTCTCCTCTTTCTCTCTCTCTCTCCCCCTCTCCCTCTCCTCCCTCTCTCTCTCCCTCTCTTTCCCTCTCCCTCTCTCTCTCTCCTCTCTGTCTCTCTCCCTCTCCTTCTCCCTCTCTTCTCCCTCTCTCTCTCTCCCTCTCTTTCCCTCTCCCTTTCTCTCTCTCCCTCTCTCTCTCCCTACTGCCTGTCAATCTAGATGTAGAATTCTTGGCTTCTTCTCCATTACCATGTCTGCCTATGTATCGCTTGCTTCCCACTGTGATAGTAATAGGACTAAAACTCTGAACCTATAAGCTAGCTCTAATGTTTTTCTTTATAGAAGTTGCTATGATCTTTCTTCACCGCAGTAGAAACCCAAAGTAAGACACTTAATAATGAAATTGGTCTAGGCCCAGATCCAACTGTACATCTTGGGGGCTGTGTGAACATAGCAAGGGTTACAATGCCTCTTGTAGTCACATTATTCTTTCTGTACAAGGGCTTAAAGTGGCACTTATCATATGGGGTAATGATAGAAACTACATAAATAAATGAATAAAAATCACCCCAGAGCCCAGCATACATGTATGTCTAATTACTATTAAATATGGGTGTTAACTTTACAACAGAAAAAATGAGATTGGATGGAATAAGTGTCAAAATATCAAAGCTAAACAACTAATTTATTTTCCAGTGGATGAATAGATACATTCTCTCCATACAATAGACATGAAAGGATTGTTTCTTTAATTTTAAAATTAAAGGCAAAATTAGAGGAATTCAGACTATAAAAATGTTTAAAAAGGAAAAAGGTTAATGGCAAATAATCCCAACCACAGAGTCAGGGAATGTTGTCTGGGTAACCAAGCTCCTTGATAACAGGGCACAGATGAAGGAAGGTCCTGGAGCCCAGCAGACTACATGTGCGTGTCAAGCAATCAAGCCATCCTGTGTGGAAGAGACAGGCTGCAGCCACGTTAGGTTTTTAAAGGTGAAATGGCAGAAAAGATGACAGGCAATCAAATGCTAGAAAAGCAGAGGTCAAGCGTAACCAACCAAGAGCCAACCAAGCAAATTCAGGTCAAATGAGCATCAGCACTTCTTAGTCCTGCTGGGACTATGGCTTCTCCTGGAGAACATCTACTCAAAGGACAGAAGGATTCTATTCCCAGCACTGGATGCTAGGCCTGCTTTAGTTCCTATGCCCTCACTTGAAACCAGTCTCTCAAGGGAAATATAAGCCCCAGCACTTTTTATTACAGAATAGCATTTCCCCTAAGTCACCAAGGAAGTCACACATGTAAGTGTCCAAACATCACATTATATGTATACAAACTATATTGTGTGTGTACATGTGTGTGACTATAAGTGGCATTGAAAAAAATCACATTAAGTTTATTAGACAGTTTTCTATATGTATATTATATGTAAAATTTATAATCTATGATTTTATAAGTTTTGTAAGTTATAAACATATAACTATTTTATTGTATATTTAATTTTTTTTAGCTCTTCAACAACATGATTGTTTTTAAACTACTCTTCATCATCTTGTTTTGTTTGTTTGTTTTTTGGTTTTTCGAGACAGGGTGTCTCTGTGTAGCCCCAGCTGTCCTGGAACTCACTCTGTAGACCAGGCTGGCCTCGAACTCCGAAATCCACCTGCCTCTGCCTCCCAAGTGCTGGGATGAAAAGCATGCACCACCACCGCCCAGCTACTACTCTTCATCTTATAAATTCAAGCAGTGAACTCACTGTCCTAGGGCCAGTGTTGCTGATAGCAGCAAGCGTTGTCCTCTTCCCAGGTTTGGTGGAAGGACACACTAGGTTTAAGTCACTGAACAGGCTGGAAGGCAGTAGGCAAATATAAGCTTTGGTGGGTTTTTATTTTAAATTTAGGCTGCACCGCTACCGATAATAATTTTATTTTTCAAACCATGTATTTAATTTAGGATTCTTTGTTTATAGAAGGTTTATTTTCATTTTTAACTTTGTGTATGTCTGCCTGTCTCTCAGAGTGAACACGTGATTGTGCATACCTTAAGAGTCCAAAAGAGGGCATTGGTTCCCCTGGATTTGTTATAGGCAGCTAGGAACTGCCTGGCTGGATGCTGGGAACAGAACCCAGGTCCCCTGGAACTCTCAACTGGGGCTCTTAACTGCTAAGCCATTTCTCCACCTCCTCTTGCTTGCTTTTCATATGTTGACCATCAACATTTTTACTAATAATTGTTTGCCTGCATCTAGTTTATCTTTTTTAAAAATTTTCCAATTGTAGAAAAGCCATGTTGCTAAGAAACAGACTGTTCACAGTCATATCGCTGGAATGTGAGGATGAACATGCCCTCTTGCTGACCCATCACACAGGGACATGTTGACAACTTATCCCTGAATGCTTCCGAGTGCATCTCTAAGAACACTATTCCCGTAAGTGTCACAATGCCATCCCCACTCATGGCAAAGTGAGCACAAACACCAAGTGTGTCTGTCAGAGCATGTGTCCAGACTTAAGGTCACATTGCAGTCCTCCCCTCTGTACAGATAGCTCACTGGTTGTGGCCGGCCTGATGAAGCTGATTTCCTTCCAGATAAAGCAATGTTAAGAAACTTCATGGATAAGAGCCATCTATATTACTCCTAATTACTACATATTACAGTATTATTTTACTTGCTATATGCATGCAATGGATACCTAGCCAAAAAATCTACGTTTATTTTAGCCTTTCATGGAAAGCTTTCAATTTTTTTTCCTTTAAAGAGAAACCAAAATGTGGGAAATTGAAGTAAAATTTTCTCGTTTACACACATGAAGGTTAGTGAAATTCAGACTTCAAAAGGTGCACATCTGTAATCCCAGCAGAAGGAGGAGATGGGGACAAGGAACTCACCTTATGTTAGAGGTCACCTAGAGCTACATAGGGAGATCTTGTCTTGAAAAATAAATCCAAAAGGAAAAAAGAAAGCCAACTTCTGTTATAGTAGTGAAATCCTTACAGAACTTTAAGGTGCCTAATGCCTAGGGGCTGTGAGCATGAATCTCACAGTGAGAGACCAGAGAAGAAATGTCCCACCTCCCACTCTGCTCACTGCACATCGCAGGCAGAAGGCCCCATTCTTCCAAGCACCACCGAATCACCCCTGGAGCTTTTCAGTCTGCACTAGGGCCCACCTAAGACTGAGAAGATACAAGTCTCTGAGGATGGAACTGAGCCTACAGTGTTCATAAGCTTCCAGGCGATTTCAATAAATAACCAGTTCGGGGACCCACTGTTCTAGGACAAAGAATGCTCATGTTGACCGTGGCTGTGTGCCTCTGCTGAGCATCTCTAACTCTCTCGTCTTGGGGAGGAATGCTAGACTCTATTTTTTTCTTGCCCTTTGCTACTTGATTCCTTTGCTACTTGATTTCCCTCTGAGGGAAAATCTTCTCTCTGCTAATCCTTCCCTCTGAGATGTAGCAAAACCTGGACCATCCCTCAATGCTTTAGCTATATGTCATCAAGCATCCCACAAGGCTGGAAACACAAGGGAATTCCAGTGGGAGATTTTAAAAAGAGAGAAAAGGGGCAGATCGTGCATTTTGCCAGGGCCAACGTTCCAGAGATGGGTTTTGGAGAGGATGTGTGCACAACAGTATGAGGTTATGGTTTGTCTGGACTAGGTTGCACTGGAGGCAGATGTGCCTGTTAGGTGAAGGAGCTTGGCCTCTGGCTGGGGACAGGGTCATGCTGCAAATGTCTTTTCTGGACAGCAAAGCTCCAAGCAAGGATCGATGTTCAGTCCCTTTCAAATCCCTAAACTGGAGAAATAACAGATTGGATTCCACCATTTCTTTCTCCCATCCCATCATGACTTCCACCCTGTGTTTGCAGGAATGTTGGGCAGTAACTTCAGCTCTGTCTCTAGTCAAAAGCATCTTGGGCAGTCTGGGAGAGTTTCTTAAGCTAAGTGCCTCATGCCAAGAGATAAGTCAGACACAGACACAGCCGTGGGCAGGACAAGCCAGGAGGGGCAGGGATAAACGTGTCTCCTGCAGACAGATACCCCAATCCATTCTGCAAACATTTCACATCCTGTCACCAACATGGCTGCCAGGGCACACAAGAGGGACAGAGAGCAGAGGGGATGTAATGCTAGCCAATTCCTGACACTGCAGCCCCCTCCCTCCTGGCTCTGATCACCATTACATCCTGGGTTTTGAATGACCCTATAAAAATGTCCAGAGTGAAAGACAGATTTAAAAACTGAGGAAACATTATCCTGATGGAGGTCCTTTAACATCCTCCATGCTCTGTCTTTGGCCCTTCCCCCAGGCTCTACCACCCCCATCCCATCCCCAGTCCCTATGTCTGGCCAGGCAGAGAATTTATGAGCTGTAAGTTCTGTTTTTCTACATTGATGGAAATCACTGGCAAGCATTTCCACTGGGCAAAACCCCATCCAAAGAGTCAAATATCTAGGCACCCAGCTGAGCCCCAGAAGCCTGCATTTATGAAGCTGATCGATGTGCCCTGTGGCCATAAACCATCCTCTATTTACCTATGACAGCACAGTATTTGAGTTCATAAAAGGATGATTTTTCCCCCTAACTTCCTACGTGTGGAAGGCCCCAGTTTCTCTTTACTAGGGGCTCACATATCAGGTGCACACAGTGTTTAAAAGAATAAAGACAGTCCCAGGCTTCTCTCACTGTCAAGGTGAAGGAATTCAAGGGGACCTAACAGGACCCTGGTCAAGATTCCACAGAGTCCCAGGGGTGTCATGCGTAGTGGAAAATATATATACCTACCTACTGTCCTGCATACTACAGATGGTACCTGGTTTCTTCATGGATTAGCGACAACTCCCTCCCCATGAGACAGGAGAAAGTGAGTTTTCTCAACAACACCAAAACTCCAGGAAAGGGTGGACAACTACCTTTCAAGTTGGCCATGGTGCTGAAGGACGCTGAGGTTGGAGTGTAAGAGAAGTGGAGGGATTAGAACAGGAACTGGAATCTTCGATGGAAGTCTAGGTATTTGCCATTTCAGGAAGGGTAGTCGTGTGGGTTGTTACCAATTTTATCCCACTGAAACCATCACACACACACACACACACACACACACACACACAGATCCTAATTAGCTGGGATTAAGGGAAGCAGAGTTAGGTCTCTCTGTAGATAAACTGGGGTTAGGAATGCAGGCAAACTGCGAAAAATACCAGCAGTATCCAGACACTGCATCATTGTGAAGTGATGACCGGGGCATGTATCTAGTTGCTTTCTTCTTCACCGCAGTTCAGTGGAAATCTGGCTGGCTCTTTCATTTTGACACTCACTGGTTCTAAGAATCACTAAATCGATAGAATCCAGAAGGTAGAAAAACCCAGCAAAGCACTAAAGCCTGCCCTAGGGTCACAGAGCCCCAGGGTTAGACTGAAGGCGGTATTCCCTCCTCCTTCCTACTAATAGATATGTGCCCTAAGGAACATGGCTGGTCTTTTTCTTATTCCTCCCGCTCTATCTCTCTGTCTGTCTCTGTGGCTCTATCTTTGTCTCCCTGTCTCTCTTTCACTGTCTCTCTCTTTCTTCCCTTCCTCTCTCCCTCCCCCACTATGTTACTGTGTTGACCTCCAGAGACCCTCCTGGCACAGCCTCCTATCCACTACATTTAGACGATATTATCAAGCAGCAATAAGCATGTATCTTGAATATCACAGAGGAGCACCTATGAGTATTGGTACCAGGTACATTATTTTTATTATTGATTATGGTTCAATGCATGGGCCAAATTAGCATTATGCAGTACAGCACCTGGATGTATGGCCTGCACTGAGAATCTGAAGAGTTTCTCCTGAAGGAGAGTCTGCATGACATTTAGAAGCTGGTCATCCCCACATTTCATTCACCCTCCGGAGCAGTGCCACATGCTGTAGCCAATGTCACCTTTATACATGTGGCTCCCTTCTACCGCTTCACAGTTACATACACTTCACAAGCACCATTAAACTGTGGTCACAGCCCTCTCATCCTGGGCTTCGTAAGTGTCAATGGGGGTTCACAAAGCATTCATTACAGTAGTGCTTGACGCACAATGGTAAAACATTGATTCACAGGCAATGCATTCAAGCTGTTTGGGGGAGCACTGGCCTGTACTGAGCCACACAACCTCACCAAAGCCTTGGTTTGGATCATACAACACGCTCACACACTGTACGTGTTCCATACCATACTACACCAATGACCATTTCCTAAAACACCGAGGCTCAGATCCAAGACCACTGTTCACTTTGAGTCGTGGTGTTTTCGCTACACCAGAAAGTTTCTGATATTACAGAAACATAACAAATTAATCATAGAAAGCAGGCTTTGAATAATTTCCTGTGGGTATCACATTTAGTATACCTTTGGGATGTTCCATGTCAGAGTGTTTGATTTTGAAAACTACAGTCTAAATTGCTGTCTTGAACTTCATAAAATAAAATTGTTGATGAATTTTGACCTATAGTGAACAGAATTTCAGTAATTTCTGATATGACAGTACTTATGATATAGTTCGGGTGCTTTTTGTATGTGTTTATATAAACAGCTTTCTCTCAACACTGACGGTCATAATGTAAGAATATCGATCATCTATGAAAGACGGTGAAGATGCTGTACACCTTGCAGCACCAAGCATTCAGCTAAGATGCAACTCTTTTTTTTTTCTCTATGTAGTAAAGGAATTTATTGATGACTTACAGTTTGTAGTCTAATTCCCAACAATCAACTCCCAACAACAGTCGGCAGCAGCTGTGAATAGAAGTCTAAAGATCTAGCAGTTGCTGAGTGAGATAACCCAATCACAAAAGATCACACATGGTATGCATTCTTTGATAAGTGGTTATTAGCCCAGAAGTTTGGAATACAGGAAGAACGACCCACAAACCACAAGAAACTTAAGAAGAAGGAAGACTAAAAGGTGGACATTTCATTCCTTCTTAAAAAGATGCAACTCTTTATCTAAAACAAGCACACACATCCACCTCATTAAAAGGTAACTGTGCCTTCATCTTTAATAAATGGTAAAATTGTGTTTTCATCAAAGGAGACTTGTTTAAAACACAGTTCTTCATAATCTATTATCAGTAACCATTTCATTTCACCTGTATGCTGATTTAATAGGTATAGGATTGTATAATAATTGTTCCCGCTCAATGGGTCAGCAGCAGCATAAAAAAATTAAGACAGGGCTAGAGAGAGGGGCCCAGAGGTTACAAATACAGCTGCTTTTCTGGAGGACTGGAGTCTGGTTCCCAGAACCTACATGGTGCCTCACAACCTGCAGGAGCTCCAGTCCTGAGGGATTTGATGCGTTCTTCTGGCCTCTTCTGGCACCTGCATGTATGTGGCATATATACTCATACATATACATAATTAAAAACAATCATTAAAAAATAGTATAAGAAGCCTGTTATACAAGACACCAGAATGAAGCGTCTAGAAGATGTTGGAAGGCAGGTTCTCAAAAATCTTCATGATCTTTTGGACAAGAGCTTAGCTTTCAGAGATGGTTGTCCAAGATGAGTACTCTTTACCATTTGATCTGAATGTTATCTATTATTTGATTACTTACAACACTGAGCACTACTTTGCATTTCCTTGTTTTAATTTTACCACTAATAAAAATTGTTGTTGATTGACAAATGTTTTACTTTTTTATGAGTCCTGTAATCTCTGCCTATTTACAACCTCCAGGCTCCTTGTTCATTGTCTCAGCTTTTCCGAATCCACTCTTCCTCTCGGCTTGGCAAGGGGTAGCTGCTTACCAGAGGTCTGTTTACCAAATGATCTTCACACTGCCTCCACTGGAGACTTATTACATATACCTTGGACCTAGGTGTGTGTGTGTGTATGCTTGTGCATGTGATCCAGATGCTCACAGAGGCCAGAGAGCCTGATGGATCCCCTGAAGCTGGAAATATGGGTTGTTGTGAGATGCCCAATGTAGCTGCTAGGAAACAAATACAGGTTTTTTACAAGACCAGTGTGTGATCTTAACCAGTGAGGGGTCACTCCCACCCCCACACACTCTAACTTCATTTCACACTTGATTTGGTTCTTTTCCAAATCTGATTCGTGCTGTCCTCTAATTTTTGCATTATGATCAGGCATTTTATTTGTCCAAAGGTGTGAAGCAGGCACAAGTGTATCATTTTTGTGAGTTTTCTGTGGTTTCTGGGGTCTGCTCAGACCTGCTGGGTTCACTGGTTGCCTTCACGACAAGTTTCTTTCCTTACATTACTGAATTTTGTTCTGTATTGCACAGTAATCTTCTTCATCCTAGATCAGGGTGAGCCAGCATGGGAAGTGTCCTGAGAATCAAGTTGTGAAAATCACCCAGAACAGGTTGCGTTTCATTTCTATCAGAGACAGCAGCAGTATCAGTGGTCCTGAGATAAGATTTCAGGTTACTCTCTTAACTTGTGGTTTTCATACTTCCTGACTATCACACATGGAAACACAGCCCAGCCCTACAGATTTAACTCCTTAGACTTCAATCGTTTTGCTTTCTCTAAAGGTTTAGAGAAAAAGAAAGCAAGCTTTCTTGAAACTTCCTTCTCAGCCCAGGAAGTTTAATGCTTTCTAATCTATGAAGTTAGGCATGGAGCTTGTTAGGGCATTTGGCTTTTATAGGAGTTACAGTTCATTCTCCTATGACCCCCCACTTCCCCCTTCCCCAGAAATGCAGGCTGTGAATTTGAGAACCCCAGGCCCCTCTCTGAAATCCTTCTGTGGTGCACCCTCTCTCATCCCCTACAGCATAGCCCCAACTACTCTCCAGGCATTATTTCCTTCTGGAATTTAGGCTGCAGGAATTTGTTTTTGTTTGGGGCAGCTGTGCTATTTTACACAACATTTTCATGTTTATCCCCAGGAAAGATCACACCTCCCCCCAGTTTAGTCCCTCTCACGCTGGAAACATCATGGAGGTAAACAAGGTGCTTCTAAAGTAAATGCCAAGGCTATGTCCATCCTCTTAGAAGCTGGGTTATAAACACAGGCTGCCATTTTACTGTGGCCACATTCTGCATTCATCTCCATCTCAAACGGGTCTCTGGCCATTCCTGCCTCCGCCCACCTTCCTGTTCCCAGGAGCTGTGTCCTAGCTGTGTAGGCTGGAAGCTCTATTCTGAGAGACATTCTTAATCCCTCCTGGAGATCAGCACCACACAGAAGATGGGAGTTAGCAGGTCATCAAACAGTCATTCCACCCTCCTGAGATTCCCTGTGCCTCTAAAGTGACAGCATCTTCAAGAACCACCTACATTCAAATGTCCTCACTACCCTTGAGAAATCCAGCCATAGCCAGGGATGTACAGTAATGGAACAAGTGTGGGCTCGAGATAGGGGACAGCCAGCAGGGCTTGGTTCCTTGACATCTTCCCACTGTGGTACTCCAGTGTCTGACCTGAGTAGCTAGCTGTGTTCTACTCAGGCCAATAACGTTGAAACTCATTTCTTGCTATTTTGTGTGTGCTACAAAAAAACAAAGAATGTCAAAACTGTTGCTTCTGACACATCTAGGTATCACTTAGGGACATTTCTTTAACAATGCCTAAGGTTTAAGTCAAGTGCCTCTTTGAGAAGCCAAAACAAACTCCTATGAAGGAAGACAACTTGTTCCAATCGAGTCAACAAATGACAGGTACAATGGCATAAGTCCTGAATTCCATAGAAGAGTCTCAGTGCTTGCTCTCAATATCT
>JADRCD010211982.1:12874-23832 GCA_019843815.1 Montemys delectorum | reverse complement strand
AAAAAAAAAAAAAAAAGACTTTCATAATTAACCAAGATGTAAATTTTACTAAGAATAATGTTTTTAGAAGCAGTGTCTTAGAAAAAAAGAAGTTAGGGCACAAGTTGGGAAAGCAGGACATTGGAAAGAGTAGGAGGGAGCTGGTGTTTAGGACTAGGGTGTGAGCTGTGGTGTGTGAACTGTAGTGTGAGCTGATGAGCTGGTGTTTATGACTGGGGTGTGAGCTGGGGTGTGAGCTGTAGTGTGAGCTGGTGTTTATAATGGGAGTGTGAGCTAGGGTGTGAGCAGGTGTTTATGACTGGGGTGTGAGTTGTAGTGTGAACTGTAGTGTGAGCTGGTGTTTATGACTGGGGTGTGAGCTGTGGTGTGAACTGTAGTGTGAGCTGGTGTTTATGACTGGGGTGTGAGCTGTGGTGTGAACTGTAGTGTGAGCTGGTGTTTATGACTGGGGTGTGAGCTGGGGTGTGAGCTGGTGTTTATGACTGGGGTGTGAGCTGTGGTGTGAGCCTGGAGTTTAATTCTCATTAATCTCACTTAATTTAATTCTCATTTAATTCTCACTATAGCTCTAAGAGATAGAATTCTCTCTCTCTTTCTCTCTCCTTCTTCTTTCCCTTCCCTCCCTCCCCCTTTCTCTCTTTGAGTAACAGGTATTTGGTGATCTCCTAGAGCCATTTTTTAATTAATTTACTGATTGCATTATTAACAGTTACCTGTGTTCGTGTGCCACACCCTCCTTGGAGATAAGAGGACAGACAGCCTGTGGGAGTTGGTTCTGCCCACCACCATATGAGTCCTAGGGATGGAACTTCAGTTATCAGGTTTCGAGGCCTGACAACCTCATTTACCTGATGAGTCACCTCACCAGCATTCTTGGAATCATAATCATAAAAAGAATACATCTGTTAGGAATCCAGTTTCCTCTTCCTGTAGCCACTTGGGTTCAACAAGAAAAGCAGCTTCTCACTCTAGCAGGGTCTTCAGAATTTCTAGATGTTTAACGAAGGAGACAGGTGTGAAGGGGCACAGTTAAATGTCAGTCTTGGCTGCTACCATCACACAAGACCCAGCAAAGCATCTCTTTGGCCTATTATCTTTGGTTCAGAGAGGAAATTTAGTACAAAGGTCTGTGCCACTGGATCTCAAATATTTCCTGAAGGCCCACATACTAAAGGCTTAATCTCCAGGATTGGAATATAGCAGAGGTTCTCAACCTGTGGGTCTCAACCATTAAGGGTTCAATGACCCTCTCACATAGATCACTTAAGACCATCAGAAAACACAGATATTTACATTACGACTCATAACAGTAACAAAATTACAGTTATGAAGTAGTGAGGAAAAGAATTTTATGGTTGGGGGTCACCAAGGTCCCAGCATTAGGAAGGTTGAGAACCTCACTACAATGTAGGGAGGTGGTGGAGCCTTTAAAAGGTGGGGCTTAGAGAGAGATCTTCAGATCATTAAGGGTAAGTCCTAGAAGGGGACTGTCGGGTGGGCGGGTCTCAGTCCCCAGCTCGGTCTCTCTCCTGCTTTGAGGGGAGTGGTTTATTGTAGCATACCTCCCATCTCAATGTGCTCTTTCCGTATAGATGCAAAGTCACAGGGCCAACCCACCATGGACCAAAACTTCCAAACCTATGAGCCTTTTTCCTTGGTAAGTTGATTACTTTAGGGATTTGTTGAGAGAGACAGAAAGCTGATTAACACAATAGGAAACTAGGGCTTTTCCTGTAAGAGTTTTATTACCAGCTAATTCATACAGCACATAAGTCACCTAGATAAATTGTCTTCTAAGTGGTTTGTAGCAGAGGTGCAGCTCTGTCGCCATTACTACAGTCTTAGAGTTTTCCTCATGCCCAAAAGAAGTCCTGAACCCTTACTGGTTACTCGCTTCCCACTCGGAGCCTACCAGCTGCTGGACTCTTCTAATCTCCTTTTCTCTTTTTATAGATTTGGTGATTCTGGACATTTCCCACTGATAGAATCACACGATTTGTTCCTTTCAGATAGGCTTCTTTCTTTTTTGGGGGGAGGACTGGGGGGGGGGGGTTCGAGACAGGGTTTCTCTGTGTAGCCCTGGCTGTCCTGGAACTCACTCTATAGACCAGGCCGGCCTCGAACTCAGAAATCCACCTGCCTCTGCCTCCCAAGTGCTGGGATTAAAGGCGTGCGCCACCACTGCCCAGCCAGATAGGCTTCTTTCATTGAGTATGTTTTAAACATTCATCCATTTTGTGGGTGTTTATCAGTACATTTCTTCATTCCCTTTATGGATGAACTTCCATTCCATAGATATATTTTTTTGTTTTTGTTTTTGAGACAGGGTCTCATTATGTAGCCCTGGTTTGCCTGGAGTTTGACATGTAGACCAGGCCATCCTAAAACTCAGAGATCTGTCTGCCTCTGCTCCCCACCCTCCAGTGCTGGGAAGATGTGTACCACCACACCCAGTATTGTTGACTTCTTAAAAAGATGGTTTTTTGGGGGGCTGGTGAGATGGCTCAGCGGGTAAGAGCACTGATTGCTCTTCCAAAGGTCATGAGTTCAAATCCCAGCAACCACATGGTGGCTTACAACCACCCGTAATGAGATCTGACACCCTCTTCTGGGTGCGTCTGAAGACAGCTACAGTGTACTTATAATAATAAAAAAAAAAAAAAAGATGCTTTTTTTAAAAAAAATTAAGTATATATGTGAGGGGAGGTATGTGCATGAGTTCAGTTGCCTCTGAGGTCAGAAGAGAGTGTCAATGCCCTTGGAACTGTAGTTGCAGACATTTGTGAATTAATAAGGGTGATGGGAAACTCTGATTTCTGCAAGAGTACTATGTAATCTTAGCCTTGGAGCGGCTTCTCCGGCCTGCTTTGATGCTGGGGAGAGTCTCAGGAAGCTCAGCTAACCTGCTCAGCTGTGAAGACTGGCCTTGACATTCAGAGACTCTTGCCTCCAGCTGTCAAGTGCCAGGATTACAGCTGTATACCACCACACCTGGCTAAGATAAGCTATGTTGTGTTGTCATGCTTGTTTATAGTCTAAAGCTAAACCTTTTCTATCGAAAAGGTACATATGCAGATAAAAAGAAAAATCGTTCACTATTCTACTATCTAGAGGTAGTCGCCATTAACATGTGTACCTTTAGTTCTGGGTTAATCTATGCATATATACTTGGTAAGTGGAATTTTACTTCGTGCTAGTCAGTTGGTGTTATTTCTCTTTTCCACTATGTGGGTACCAGGGATCAGACTAAAGTCATTAGGTTTGGTAGCAAGCACACCCAATGAGACATTCTGTTTGTCAGTTCTATAGTAAATTTGTGTGTGTGTGTGTGTGTGTATGTGTGTTTTCATGTTTGTTTTTGTGATTCTAGGAATAGAAGCCAGGGACTAACGATACCCTAGCTTTTATATGTGTGGTATGTGTTTTTTTTTTAATTTTTTTTAAAGATTTATTATATGTAAGTACACATAAGTACACTGTAGCTGTCTGCAGACACACCAGAAGAGGGTGTCAGATCTCATTACAGATGGTTGTGAGCCACCATGTGGTTGGTGGGATTTGAACTCAGCACCTCTGGAAGAGCAGTCAGTGCTCTCAACTGCTGAGCCATCTCTCCAGCCCTGTATATATGTTTCTGTTTTTTAATGACTTAGTGTTCTTACAGAGTCTCATTGTGTGGCCATGGCTGGCCTGAAACTATGTATGTCCAGCCTTGTCTCAAACTGACAAAGATCTGCCTGCCTTTGCCTCCCTACTATTGTGTGGCAGACCTTCCTGCCCTGAAATTTGCAGAATCCAGAAGTGACCAAGCCTCTTTTCACCCCAAATGGGGGAATCAATTACAGACCACAGTCCAACTTTGTGAACCAGTAAGTTTCATCCGGGTCACTCACAGGGGCTGAAGTGACTCAAAAGCAGCTGCATCACTAAAGGCAGCCCCCACATGGGTGACAACTTGTGAAAGCTGGAAACTAGAGCACACTGCGGTCTGCAGGCAACCCAACAGGTTGCAGAGTCCTTTCCAAGTGGTCCAGTTGATCTGAGCCTCTTCCTGGCAGCTCTGCCGTCTCTTCTATACAGTTCGGCAGGTCTCTGCTTCCACGCTGTTTCGGCTGTCCTGCTTCTGCTGGATTTATATCCCTGCTTCTTTCAGGGACCTGGGCTTAGTAGAATGTGACTCTCAGAAGTCTTTACACTTTACATACTCTTGGGGGAGAGGGGAGGGGTCTAATGAATCTAGTCAGTTTCAGGGACTTCCTGAAACTATTTTGAGTTGTTTCCTTAAAGGAGCTTTCTTGCAGTATTTCTCCTTCCCATAGTATAGCTTGTTTCACCTCCCTGAAAATATCTTAAGAAATTCGCCTCCAAGCCAGGCGGTGGTGACGCACGCCTTTAATCCCAGCACTTGGGAGCCAGAGGCAGGCGGATTTCTGAGTTCGAGGCCAGCCTGGTCTACAGAGTGAGTTCCAGGACAGCCAGGGCTACTCAGAGAAACTGTCTCGAAAAACCAAAAAAAAAAAAAAAAAAGAAAAGAAAAGAAAAGAAAAAGAAATTTAATCTGTCACACAACAGTGTTAAGAAGCTCTGACCCAAAATATGGGGTTAACACCCTCCAGGGATCTCAGCTGTCTTTGAATCTTCTACACAGTGCAGCAGGTCTCAGTATGAAGGGGCACTCATGCTCTTCCATCCCCGGCAGAGAGCACATCCTTCCCCACTGGAGATGTAACAGCAAAATGGCCATCATGGAAGGAGAAATCGGCCCTCACAACCACTCTGAAATTTCCAGAATCCAGAACCATAAGAAAGGAGTTTCTGTTGTTTAGTAATTACCAAACAAGTGACAAGCACCTTGTCACAGCAGCATCAATGGACTAGGACATGTGGTTACATTCAAGAGAAGCCAGGGTACTAAAAAACGTATGAAACTGCCTGAGTAAAATCTGACTTGCTCTGATCTGACAACACATCGTCAACTACTACTACGTTTCACAATTCTCATTCCCTCTCCCTCTCTCTCTCTGCTTCCTCCATGTTGATTTCTGCTCTTTTATTCTCAGAAGGTTAAATTATGCCCGCTCTCATTTTCAAATTGATGAAGACACTCAAGCCCCAAGAAGGACTGGTTTATTCCACGTGTTAAGAGATAGGCTGGTCGGGATGTGTTTAGAAGGTTCAGGAGGGTTAAGAGTTACTCAGAAGGCAAGGTTACTTTGTTATAACTCTTTGCTTTCTGCCCACCTCATCACTCATTTACCCTGGGCCCAGAGAGGCCAGCACGATCAAGTTTCTCTTCCTCACTAGTCTTTTCCCTCACCTCTCCAAAGGTGGCTATTCCATCCTGCCCCTCCTTCCACCCCAGACTTAGCGGTGCTCCCTACTGTCTACACTGGAGGCTGTAGCAGCAAACAGCTGAGTGTAGGGAGCCATTATAAGGTCTTTCCATTCATTAAGCAAGAGTGGAATTTTTGCCTGCATTTTACTGCTGAGAAGTTGAAGCACAAAAATTAAGCTTGCCAGGGACTGAGACAAGAAGCAGCCCAAGTTCCACCCCAACTTTTTTTTTTTGGGGGGGGGGAGGTTTCGAGACAGGGTTTCTCGAACCCTGGCTGTCCTGGAACTCACTCTGTAGACTAGGCTGGCCTTGAACTCAGAAATCCGACTCCCAAGTGCTGGGATTAAAGGCGTGCGCCACCACTACCCGGCCACTACCAACTTTGACAGCTGGCTGCCTTTTCCCTGACCCCAAAGTCTTTCTCCCTATTGCTCCCCCAAGACTCTCATCTTGTCTTTCTCCCACCTGTGCCTCACATTCTTGTTCTAGAAAAGAAATGAAAGCCTGCTCTTCGTACTACTCAAGATCTGGCTTTATTCTTTATTCTTCTTATCAAGTCCAACTTAGCCAGGGCTGGCCTGTCTAGATCTGTTCTCACCCCCACTACACCACCTTTTAACTTTTTAGTTTGTGGAATCCACTCATCCACCCTTTTGTTTTGTTTTGTTTTCTTTTAAAGGTTTAGCTGATTCTCCGACTAACCCAGCTCCTCATAAATCCCTGGAGAGTAGACCCACCCTGGAGATCAACCGCGCTTGTGAAAATAACAGTTGGAAAGCAAGCGTGGTTTCAATACTAGAAAAGTGTTACAGATGAGAACTGTGAAATCTTTCCTGAGCTTCTCTCAGCACGGGAGGAATTCTCGTCCAGTTCCATGACACTTGGCTAGTGTCACTTGTATCTCCACCAAAGCATCCTTAGTCACGGTGAGGCTCCCAGCTCACTACCGGTCTCGGGTGGAGCGCCTTAGAGAAAGAAAGCAGGACAGTTCGCTAGCGCTCGGCCTACACCAACTTGGTGACCTCTCAAGGTCTCGTCCTGGCCGCTCGCAGCTCAGGTTCCGGCCCCGGCTGCCCGGACCCCACGCCTGTGACCTGCAGGCGAAGCGGACGCCGCGGCCTGGGCGCTCGGGGGGGCGGGGGGGGGAAGGCCAGGGGCCGGGGCGCCGGAGAAACGCGATCTGGGGAGCGGAGCACACGTTACTTTTGGGCAGAGCCCCCTCCGTGCAAAGCGACCGGGAACCCGGGTCTCGTCCGCCGCGCCGCGCCGCGCCGTGCCGCGCCGTGCCGCCCGCCCCGGCCTGCCTCCGGCTCCCCTCGGGAACCAGCCTGCAGTGCCCGCAGCCGCAGCGCGTTCCGCGCGCCGGGAGCGAGCGCAGGCGAGGGGGGCGGCGCGGGCGGGTGCATCGGGGCTGGCGCCGCGCCCCCCGCGCTCGGCCTCTGGGGCGAGCCGTCCCCCGTCCTCCATCGGGCCCGGCCCGGGGTGCGGGCGAGGCCCCGGAGGCCCCCTCCCGCCGGGCTCGGGCGGAGCCGGACGGCCCGGCGGGAGCAGGCGCCGCGGGCCGCGAGCTCCTCATTCGAACCTCCCTCGCAGACAGTCTCCGCCCCACAATGCACCGGGGCGGGCAGCCTTTGAAAAAGCGGCGCGGCTCGTTCAAGATGGCGGAGCTCGACCAGTTGCCTGACGAGAGTAAGTAGCGTCTCAGAGCAGCCCTCCGGCCCGCTGGTTGCCTGTCCCCGGGTCGCACCGGCCGAGTCCGGTGGCCGGGGCAGGGGGGATGGCTGCCGGCCCACCGCGGTCCCCGATCTTCCTTTACTCAGGCGCTGCCGCCGCGTCGCCGCCTTTGTTATGGTGTCTTGTAGTGTGTCTGTTTTTTTTCTGGGGTTGTGCGAGCGCCAGCGCCGGAAACCGAAAGCCCGGGAGTCCAGCCTTGTCCTGACGGAGTCGGCGGCTGCTCTCCCGGAGCGACGGAGGTCGCCGGCTGCGGTGGGCGACGAGCGGCCGCCCCCCCGCCCCGGTTGCGGGCGCCGTGCTCATCGCCCGCCCGGTTATGTAACTCGCCGGCCGGGGGCCGGGAGGGCTCGGGCTGGGGACCGGGGACGCAGCCCCTCTCTGCGCCCCGGGCCTCTGATCTGCTCTTCCGCCGGCTCCTGCTTCTGCAGGCACTTAGGTTGGCTCCCCGGGGTTCCCCCACCACCACCACCGCGTCCATCCTGGAAGTGTTTTCTTCCGTGTCACCCAGGCTTGGCCTCTTCCCCTGGGACTACAGGTGGCCCTGGACCCTTGCGGAGAGGAGCCAGCGGGGAGACAGTGCCGGGGTGGCCCCCGGTTCCCAGACTTCCTCCCGAGTGGAGTGGATGGGTCTTGAGAATGGTGGGGTTGGGCTTTCCACACGGCTGTGAGCACCGCAGCCCCATATGTGTGTTATCCTGCCTGACACCCACTCCTGGTGGGCATTGCCTCACTTAACCTTCCATACCCACAACCTCCAAGACGGATAGATGTTCACCTTGTCCGCAGACAGTAAAAAAAAAACCAAACCAACAACAACAACAACAACAACAAAAAACCACCCCACATACACACCTATTCTGCGACCTAAGGACCAGGGAACGATTTTGTAGTTTTCATATTGCACAGATTATTAGAAGACATTTTAATTAACAACGTGGTCTTGAGTCAACACGAACTCTGTGGTTTGCGTTTGTACCCCTTGGTCAAGGAAAGGTTTGTAGGTGTGGTGGGGCACATCTTTAATCTCAGCATTCGGTAGGAAGAGGCAGGTGGATCTCCGAGTTCGAGGCCAGCCGATTCTACATACTAAGCTCCAGGACAGCCAAGGTTACGCAGAGAAATCTTGTCTTGGAAAACAAACAAACAAACCCTAAAACTGAGCGATCTATATTTAGGACGATTGTATCAATTTTTTTTATAACACATAAGTGTTTTGTTTTTTAACCATTTGGGGTGCCCCAACAGGAAGTCAGGACAGAGAAACCCTGTTCAAAAAAGCAAAGAAAAAGCTCAAAGTCTGTAAGATATATCTGTGGGCGACGCAAATAATGCCTTTAAAAGAGAGATCGTCCTAATTCTGTTTTCTTTGAGATCACATATTCCTTATATCGTTAAGTCAAAAGTTCAGGTCGCCATACCGATAAAGGCATATATTCACAATGGTTGTGTTTTAATTTTGGTTTAGGCCAGTGCTAAGTCTCAAAAGAACTTTCTCAACGGTGGATGGAGATGTCACTTTTCCAGTGTGCAGTGAGCAGCGGGTCGTCACCTGTGGCCGGATGGCTCAGGTGCTGCTTTATTTTTATTGAATCTTGACTTACATTTAAATAGCTAGTGATTACTGTATTGATAGAGCACTATCCATAGACTATCCATGAGTTCATCGTTCTTGTTTGGAGAATGTGGTAGATTGTTATTTACGATGCTTGAAAGTAAAAATAATTCTAATAAGTAGAATTTTTTTTTTTTCGAGACAGGGTTTCTGTGTGTAGCCCTGGCTGTCCTGGAACTCACTCTGTAGACCAGGCTGGCCTCAAACTCAGAAATCCACCTGCCTCTGCCTCCCAAGTGCTGGGATTAAAGGCGTGCGCCACCCCCGCCCGGCATAAGTAGAATGTTACTTGCTGTCAGAAGAGATCTTTTTTTTTCTAAGCTGGGCACAGTGACATGTGTTACATGTGTGCCGAGGCAAAAGGATAACTCTTAAGCTGGAGGCTGGCCTGGACTGGACTGTAAGATTTATGGTCCGCTGTGATGAGTAGGCTGTATGACTTCTCAGGGCTGCAGTCACTCGCACGGTTGTTGGTCAGCAGCCCACCAGAGCTGAGCCACTTAACCTCATGCCTGTGGTGATGGTTAATTCTGATAGCTTGATTGCATTGAGAAATACCTAGGAGATCAGTAAAGCACACCTCTAGATGTATCTGTGAGCATACCTTTAGGAAAAGGATGTTCTTACTGCTGTTCTTTGTACAAACTGGGGATTTACATTGAGGTTCAGATATCAGCTACACTGTTACACCATGTGTAACCTAATTGTTTATATTACCATGCAATGTCTCTGGTACTTTGGTTGGGCAGGTGTGTGTGTGTGTGTGTGTGTGTGTGTGTGTCTTTTTTTTAAACTACACTACAGCTTTGTCAAAAGTAAGAATTGTATTTTTTATTTGTTAGCAATGCCCACAGATACATCTTACAGAGTTTGAGCTTTTTCTTTGCTTTTTGGACAGGGTTTCTCTGTCCTGACTTCCTGTTTGGGCATCCCAAATGGTTAAAAAACAAGTAGACTTATAAAAGCTTGACTACAGTGGAACTGAATTTGGAATAATATTATTAATAAAATAGAGCATGATCTTGGAAAGAGAAAGTAATTTCAGTGTGATATGAAAAAACACTAAGTTTTTTGTATTTTTCCCCCAGTTTAGCTCGTCTCAGACGTTAGCTCCTGTAACATCAGTTAAAAAAGCTTTCGTTTCCTGAGTACTTACTGTAACTAGGTGTGAGAAAATATATATTTACACACACACACACACACACACACACATGCACACACACAGTCCTGTTTGCTTTCTATTCATTTGGATCTTTTTTCAGTTGATGTAAGTACATGACTTTTACGGGAGCACAATCTTTGCTCCAAGCTTGTTCTTGAACTCTTGCTATTTTGCATCTATTAGATGTTGCAGAGGGATCATCTAACTTAAGACATTTCAGAATTTATCTCAGAATTCCACCCTAACACACAGGTGTTTCCAGGAGGCCCCCCCCCCCTTAATGACCCGTTACATTGTGTATCCCTGTCACAGAGCAGAAACACAGTTATCTTTGCTTTCCTCCTGTTTCCCATATGTAAGCACTTACTAAGTAAGTCCTGGAGCTTACCTTCTGAATGTGTCTCAGTTCTTATTTTTACAATCACCTAGCCCAGGTTGTTACCATTTCAGTAACCCACTGCCTCCCAGAGTGGGCCAGAGGGATCCTTTCAGAGCAGAAATGTCTTCCTCCTGTTACCTTGTGTTATAATCCTCAAGGCAGGGTCTCCATGTATATCTCTGACCTCAGTCTGTAGACCATGCTGATCTTGAACTCTCAGCAATTCTCCTGCCTCTGCTTCTTGATTGCTAGGATTGCAGGTGTGTGCCATCGTTCCCAGCCATCCCTGTTTAAAACCTTTTAGTAGCTAGCTCTAAGGCCCATGTTTCCTGGCTGCTCCCACTTCCCCGTTTATTTTGTACCTTTCCTCATTCTCTCTGAGTTACCTGGACTGTTCCATTCCCTGGGCTACAGGCATAGGCTGTCCTGTAGGCTCCTCTCCCATCTCTCACTTCCAGTTAACTTCTGCTTATTCTTTAGAATATCATGTTGAGATTTTTAAAAAAATACATTTTTGTTATTATTCTATTATGTGTATGTGTCTGTCTGTATGTGGGTCTGTGCCTGTATGAAGGGTACATATAGAGGCCAGAGGCATAGATGCCCCTGGAGATGGAGTTACAGGCATTTGTGGGCCACCCAGCATGGGTGTTAGGAGCCCAACCCCAGTCCTCTGCAAGAGCAAAAGGAGCTCTGAACCGCTGAGCCTTCTCTCCAGCCCTCAGTTTAAGATTTT
>JADRCD010211981.1:22500-24655 GCA_019843815.1 Montemys delectorum | reverse complement strand
TGGCCCTGGCATTCCCCTACACTAGGGCATAGAACCTTCACAAGACCAAGGGCCTCTCCTCCCACTGATGACCGACTTGGCCATCCTCTGTTATACATATGCTGCTGGAGCCATTTGTCCTACCATGTCTACTCTTTGGTTGGTGGTTGAGTCCCTGGGAGCTCTGAGGGTACTAGTTAGTTCATATTGTTGTTCATCCTAAGGGGCTGCACACCCTTCAGCTCCTTGGGTCCTTTCTCTAGCTCCTTCATTGGGGATCCTGTGCTCAGTCCAATGGATGTCTGTGAGTCTCTACTTATGTATTAGTCAGGTACTGTCAGAGGCTCTTAGGAGACAGCTATACCAGGCTCCTGTCACCCAGCACTTGCTGGCATCAACAATAGTGTCTGGATTTGATGATTGAATATGGGAAGGATTCCCTTTGGAACAGTCTCTGGATTGTTCTTCTTTCAGTCTCTGCTCCATAGTTTATCTTTGCAACTCCTTCCATGGGCATTTTGTTCCCCCTTTTAAAGGAACGAAGTATTCACACTTCAGTGTTCCTTTTTCTTGAGTTTCTTGTGGTTTGTGGATTGTACTTTGTGTATTCTGCTCTTCTGTGCTAATATCCACTTATCAGAGAATGCATACCATGTGTGTTCTTTTGTGATTGAGTTACCTCACTCAGGATGATATTCTCCAGATCCATCAATTTCCCCAAGAATTTCATAAATTCATTGTTTTTAATAGCTGAGTAGTACTCCATTGTGTAGATGTACCACACTTTCTGTATCCATTCCTCTGTTGAGGGACATCTGGGTTGTTTCCAGTTTCTGACTATTATAAATAAGGCTGCTATGAACATAGTGGAGCATGCAGATCTTAACTTTCAATGCCTGTGAGTCAGAAAGATGTAACCTGGACAGAGAAGAGCTTGTAGCAGTGGATCAGTTGTTGAATCCCATGTCGATGGTGATATTCTAACTTATCCAATCTTGTAGATAAATTCTCACTATGCTTTTCTACTTTATAACTAAGAACAGTAAAGGTTTAGTCTACCCTGTGTACCGAGAGCTCGATTTCCCATTTGATTTTTCACTTCGTTAGATTTCTTGTGACTGCTCGTTTCAGTTACGTTTGGAAGACAGATATCAGTAATGAATCATCTATATAAGAACCCACGAACTGGGCACAGAAATGCATGCCTGTGATCGTGGCACTTGGAAGGCTAAAACAGGGGGATTGCTTCAAGTTCAAGGCTAGCTGATACAATATAGTTCAAGGCCACACTAGGATATACAGAGAAACCTATCTCAAGAAAAAAATAAAGTAAAATAAAATAAAATAAAAATAAATGAAAAAATCTCTGCAAGGGACAAAAATCCAAAACATAACTGACAATCTTACTGAATTGAAGTTAAAATTTCTAGATGTGTGCATTCAATGAGTGTCCTTTGGGGTTAGCGTGACCCTCTTGTCCTAAGTGACTTATCTTAAGGCAGCATTAAGAATATCAAAGTACAGAAGGATGAGCCAAATAAAGGGACTGGGAAGGACTGTACTTAAACCCACTAACTGTAGTTGGCGCTTTCTGATTTCTAATTTGTTCTTAATAGAGCTTCTCACTTGGCATTTTTACTCCTCTCAACATTAGCCACAAGTGAGTCGGACAGATGGTGACTCAAATCCCTCAGTGCTGCAAACTGCCCAAGAATGGGACCACCCAGTAAACTTCAAATCTCAGAGACAGAGAGATGGATAACTAGAATCATACTTGCTTTCTCCTTCTGCCATGAGGGCAGATCAGGATCAATTAAGTAAAACCCAGGACGAGAGAGGTGGACCAGTGGGTAAAGTGCTTGTGGGACGTGGAGAAGACATGGATTAAGATACCTCACAGCAACATTTAAAAATAACAAAGTCAGTCACGATGACATGGGATGACATGGGATGACATGTGCCCGTAACCCTACCATGGAGCCAAAGCAGGTAGACCCCAGAGGCTTGCTCGCCAGCACTAGTGCACCTATCTCAATCGATCAGGAGGAAAAGCCATTGAAGAAGGCATCCCAACATCAACCTATCAGCCTTCCGGCACGCGCACACACACGCACATGCACACACACGCACACATACGCATACACACACACATCACACGTACACACACATGCACACG
>JADRCD010211981.1:0-20000 GCA_019843815.1 Montemys delectorum | reverse complement strand
ATTAAAGGCTCGTGCCACTGTTTCTTGATAATCCAAAAACCTCCATGCTAAGCTCCTTCCTTGACTCCTCCCATAACTATTGCATGTCCCTTTCTCCTGTGATAATGTTCCCTAAAGCTATTGTGGTTGGTCAAGCCAACACAATGATGTCATTGGCAGTGGCAGCAGAGTAAAGAATAAAGCAGACTTTCCAGAGCCCCTCTCAACACTGTATGAGGTGGTTCAATGTCACAGCCTTGACACTGTGTCCTGTGGTCATCTCCACAGTTTACACAGTCACATGGTTGGTTGGTTGGTTAACCATGCATGTGATTTGACTCTCCTAAGTATTTTCCAAACTGCTGTTAGTTCTTTTTACGAAAGGCTGACCTTTTATTATCTTATTATTTTTAATTCAGCTTAAATTCTAATTCACAAATTCAAAACCATACATCCTATTTAATATTCTCCTTTAAAAATGCTTTGTATATAAATCATGACGCTTTCTTGTTCAGAAAGGTGTAAGAAATGTTGATAGAGGTGAGCCTTTGCCTAATTTCTTCTAAATATTATTTAGGAATTTGCTGTTTGATTCAGTGATGACCGAGTTATTGTTCTAACCAAATGTAGTTGCTCAGGGTCCCTGCCCGTGTAAATCGCCATCGTCTAACCTTCAGAGGGGCAGAAGTCCTGCAGTCCCCACTGCTCTTCAGCTCAACCTTGACTTTGCCAATTTGCCAGTCTAAGCAATTAGATGTTTTTGTCCCTTGTAATGTCCCTTCAGTCCATGCTGAGTTGGTGCTGGTCTACTCCTGTGCTGGCACTGAAGGACGTTTTTGTGATTGTCCCTCAAGTTTCTTCAGATGGCAGCTCCCTCAAGGCTGTAAAACCACAGCAGCCTTCCATTCCGAGATGTCTGTCTCACACAGCACAGGGATGACCAGTTGATGAGTGAAGCAGAAAGAAAGGATGAAGGCAGCTCTAATTGCTTCGTACCTGGGTTTTTTGTTTTTGTTTTGTTTTGTTTTGTTTTTTTAGTTTTAGCATTTAAATTAATAAAAAAGTGGAATACTTTAAACCAAAAGACGCATGACTGAGCAAATCTGTGGTCAGTGGGGTTGAGATTGAATGATAGGCCAAGGAGACAAGAAAGCCATGTTCATGAAAAAAGGTTTACTGTTGTTACAACTTTGCTTTTTATTACAAGTTTACTATGGCCTCTTGGTAAAAATTTCCAGCCTCTAGGAAAAAAAAAAAAACAGCATGTTTATTTCAGAGACAGTGTCTCTATTGTCTCTGCCTATGTGGGGACTGGTTACAAATCCAAACTGGGTTTAAAGTAGAATATTTACAACCCTTCTCAGTTTGACAAAATATAATAGTTAGTACTGCTTGAGAATTATTTACAATCCTGTGGGTACTTGTCAGTCAAGAAACAGCATTACTGAGAGAGAGGGTGACTCCCAAGGAGCTGGACTTCAAGACCAACCTGGCTGCCTAGCTAGACAGACTGGCTCGGTGGGAGTGAGGGAACTAGAGACAAGAGACAACAAAATTGTTAGTAAATAAGACAGAGGCACTATTTAATTTATTCTGTTCTTACTCGATTTTTAATAAAAGTGACTTCTACTTGCATGTAGACTTTATAACTGAATTAGGCACTTGAAAACAACATGTGTTCCTATCATAGACAGACAGACATGAAGACCTTCCTGTGTTGACTTTACTATGATCCCATAGCCAATCCGTTGTTCCCAGGATCGTTAACTGAATGTTCGTCTTGCTTACAGCTGCCTTATTTAAATGGGAATCTTTGACTCCCTCTGAGAAATACAATATTTTTGTTTTTTGATTTTTTTTTCAAAATAAAGCCCCTAATTCCACGCATGAAAATGTCTGGTCTAATGCAGAAATCCACACACAAGGATTGTAGCCCTTCAAATGGAAAGGGACAAAATAAGATGGTATGCCCAGTTTTCTGACAGACTGAGTCTGTGTTGAAATGTCCCCAGACAGAGCCTTCTCAGGTTCCCAGTGGGTCTTTGCAAAGAGGATAAGAGGCCTGTCACAGATAAACCCACCCAAACTGCCAAGTGCTGTTCTTTATATACATTCATGGGTGTCGTATGGTATAAGATTATATTTTCTGGCTTGGGGGTTTAATTAGGAGTTCAATAGATTATATGTCTTTAGGAAGGTCTGTTGAAGTCACTGATAAGTCACGCAGATGTGTCAAGCATCCCTTTGGCACTGTTCTCACACAGGTATTTCCAGTGCACAATAGTGGGGAAGCCAGTCTTTACTTAGCAACACCCAGAAAGTGCACCATCCAAAATCAAATGTGTAGGCTTAGTGTTTTCATTGGTTTGGCTTTTATTTTTAGCAAATCAGTCTCCACCATCTACCCAGAAAGGCAAATTGTTGACACTAAAACCTAGAATCCAGCACAGTGCATTGAGCTGTTTTTCTGCACCGTACGTGGACACTGGCAGTCCTCAGCTGAATTAAACATCATCCACATTGTGGTGACTCACCGTGGATCTTTTTTTTTTTTTTTTTTTTTTTTCCCAAATAAAGTAATATCTTTTCAAATCCTTGAACCACTTTAATTGGCTTCTTTGCTTTTTTAAGTTATTATTATTGTTGCGTTGTGTGAGTTCTTTGTATATTCTAGACACCAACTTATCAGACACACAATTTGCAAATGTTTTACCCATTCCATGAGTATTTTGGTTTTGTTTATTTACATTCTTTGCAAGCATTTTTTTGACATGAAGTTTTTGTTGTTTTGTTTTTTTTTAATTGTGGACGAAGTCTAGCAGATTGATTCTTTGCTTATCTCACTATTGCTTTGGTAATATATAGACAAAGCCACGGGAATGCTGATTGGATTCATTTTGTATGGGGCACTAACCAGTTAAGGGTCTTGGTTTCTTCATCACCGTGTGATGAAGAAAAGGTTCTTTCCAACTAAAAGACCATTGTACCGTGTAGAAATTCTGTTGACCATAAACCCTCAATTTTCTGCCTATTCTTCTGTCCACCCATCCGCACTACTTTGCTTACTGTAACTTCATGGTTAAGCTTTGAAATCGGCAGGTATGAGCTCTGGACTTGTGGGGCTTTGGTGGTGGTTGTTATTATTTATTGTTTTAAGATTGCTTTGAACATTCTGAGTACTTCTTAATTTCTGCTTCAATTGTTATGTTTTTCTCAGGACTGTTTATGAGGTTTATGGGTTTCTTTTCTCATTGCTCAGACAAGATCTCTGATAGGATCGACTGAAAGCGGGGTTTATTTTGACTTGTACATCCATGATGGCTGCAACGTCACTGAGGCAGTGAGGGGCACAAGGCAGCTGGCCTCACTGCTGTCCCCGGTTAGTTAGGAAGCAGTATAAGACAAACACTGGTACTCACCTTGCATTGGCCTTTCCATTCACTCCAGGATCCTCGCCCTGGTATAGAACTGCTCACACGCACATGTAAAGTGGGGTTTCCCACCCCAGTTAACTCAATCTAGAAACTTCCTCATAAATTTCTCTAAAAGTTTATCTCCTAGACTATTCTAGGCCCTACCAAGGTGACAATATTAATCGTAATTAGATTGCAGTGGCTCTCTCTATATATCAGTTTGGGAGGTATTGCTGATATCATTTTTCCCCTATTTTCAGTGTATGAGAATGTGTTAGAGGCACATAGTGGGCCACACAAGAGTGCATGCATGTATACACACATGTTGGGTACACATGTGGAGGCTGGCAGCTGACATTGACCAACTTCTCTCCTCCAGTCTCCATTTACTGTTCCTCACTCCCCAAGTGCTGGGATTACAGGGGTGCCGGGGGCTGCCCTATCCCTCCAGCTGTTATTTAAATTCTGGGAATTCAAACTCTATTCACACTTCTAGGAAGCTTTGTACACTAACTCATCTCCCCAGACTCCTGTTATAAATTTTTTTTTCTTTTTTTCTTTTTTTTTTTTAGATATTTTCTTTATTTACATATAAATTTTCCCTTTCCCAGGTTCCCCTCCAAAAAACAAACAAACAAACAAACAAACAAAAACAACAAGAACAAACTCCTTTTGCCTCCCACCTCCCCATGCCTGCCACCCCACCCTCTCCCACTTATTGGCCCTGGCGTTCCCCTACACTGGGGCACAGAACCTTCACAAGGCCGAGGTCCTTTCCTCCTATTGATGGTCGAATTTGCAATCCTCTACTATACACATGCTGCCAGAACATTCAGTCCCACCCTGTATAGTACATGTGTGTATACATGTATTTTTTAATAAGGATTAATTAAACAACAGGACACTACACCAGGCCATGAGAGGATTCTAGCGTAGGCCCATTGGACAAGGTGAATATTTAAAATTAGTGGAATTCGTGCTTTTGTCTTTTACACTATATTTTAGCAAAATTCCAAAGGTTCGGTGATCCTTTTGTCAAGACGTGCTGGCTCCAGTACATCAGTGGCTTCTGTCTGTCTTCGTGCAGTCACTTACCTTGTGGTAAGGAACTTCTCACCCAGGTGGGTGACTCCTAAGGCAGCGCCTCCCACGCCAAGCTGCTGATTCTCACGATGATGCGGGAAGTTATTTTCCCAAGTCACCAACTCTTATAGATGGTGCTGTAATTTGAAACAAAACCAAAAAAGAAGCCCTAGCAAAAAATGAGTGGGTGTGTGAAATCAGACCACAGTGGTGGCAAGATGGCTTCCTGGCACGAAGCACTGCAACAGATGTGTCCTGATTTTTTTTTCCTACAGTCTTGGGAACAACCAATGACTTTGGACAGTAACAAGAGCTGGTTACTCTGTTTTTCACAAGCAGCTGCCTTCACAATTCTTTTTTTAAAAGGAAAAAAATCGTAGAGATATTTGCCACCCAGAATATGGAAATGAAGCCAAATTAATTTTGAAGTATGCTTCCACGAGGATTAACTGGAGATGAGATGAGATTGTTTTGCATGTGAGTCAGAGTTGGGAAGGAATGCAATTTGCCTCTTGCTGTTCCACTCAGAAACAAATTCTGCAATGTCGTCAGTGACTGAGGAAGCCTCATTATTCTTTATTAATAGCTCCTATGTAGTGTGCCTTCTGTGCCTTCTGTAGACACTGTTAGCTAGGAAATCATAAACAGGGAAGGTGGGCCAACACGGCTGGAGGGATAGCTCAGCACATAGTGCTACTAGAGAGGACCCAAGAGACGTTCCCAACACCCATGTTGGATTGCTTACAGCTCCTGTCACTCCAGCTCTAGGGGATCTAATGCCCTCTTCTAGCCATAGAAGGCACATGAGCACATGTGAACACGCGCGCGAGAGCACACACACACACACACACACACACACACACAAAAATGACTTAACATTCTTAATTCATGGGTCAACCTATTAATTTATTCTATTATGAGACCTGTCCAAAGAAAAACTATTTTGATAGTATTCATGCAATGTATCTTAGTATACACCTATAATCTTATCACTTGGGAAAATGAAACAGGAGGATCTTGAGTTCATGGCTGGCCTTGTCTATACTAGGAAATCCCATCTCCAAAAGAAAAGGAATTAAAACCAAGCAAACAAATAAACAAGTAGTATTTGCAATGCCTTTTAGACTTGGGGAACAAACTAGGTTGTCAGTGGGTAGAGTCTAGTTCATTTCAACCACTGCCAAGAGATGATGTGTTAGCAAAGACAAAGAGTTTACTAGCAATTTGATCCATTGAACTCTTTGCTGCTGTTGCTGACTGGCATGTATTCATAAAAGTATTAGCTACATCTTGTGCTTGGAAAAGCACACGGCCTGTATGAAGTTACCCTATCTCTGCCTTTGCTTTTGGTCTGTGTAGCGTTTAGATGAGTCTTCCCACCCTGAGACAAGGTTGTATTCCTAAGTCTGCAGCTTCCCCCTAACCCTGAACTCTGTACAGCTGCGTAAGTAGGCCAGTTGTGAAACCAGAGGCATCCTTGGCCTGAATAAGGGAAGCAGGCTGGGTACAATTTCATTCTGGTACAAGCACTCGCCTAAGCCCTTCTGGCCTTGGCACACCAGTTTTGTCTCTTCTTTCTGAGGTGATAATAGTAAAGGGCAGCTTTCCAGCTACATGGGTTCCTCTTATACCCTTGCCAAATTAAGAAGGAACTTCCAGCTGGGCAGTGGTGGCACACACCTTTAATCCCAGCACTTGGGAGGCAGAGGCAGGCAGATTGCTGAGTTTGAGGCCAGCCTGGTCTACAGAGTGAGTTCCAGGACAGCCAGGGCTACACAGAGAAACCCTGTCTTGAAAAGACCAAAACCAAACAAAACCAAAACAAAACAAAGAAGGAACTTCCAAGTACAGTAGTGCAAAGTTAAGAGTGTAAAAAAGGGTGTGGCATGTTGATATGATCATGCTTACTTACATTCTATAATGTTTTTATTTAGGAAGTAGTGAAAGCAAACCAAATTTCTCATTCTGAAATAGTGGGAATGGAGGCCTGTTTGTGTGTGTGTGTGTGTTTGTTTGTTTGTTTGTTTGTTTCTTGATGTGTATGACTGTTTGCCTATGTGTGTGTATGTGTATCACATGCTTGCCTGATGCCTGCAGAGGCCAGAAGAGTTGTCAAATCCTTTGGAGCTGGGGTTACGGAGGGTTGTGAACAGCCTAGTGGATGCTTAGAACTGAACTGAGGTCCTCTTCAAGATCACAAGTACTCAGGACCACTGAAGCCTCTCTCGGGCCCCATAGATGTTTCCTATTGAAAGTTTGTTATTTGAAATTCCAAATTGCTAGTTTTAAGTATAGCTACTTTCATGTTATAATTATTGAGTCCTAGGAAGAATTAACTTGAGAGTCCTCTCAGATGATAGCCAACATCTTCTCTACAAAGGAAGGTCGCTACACATACTTGTTCTGTGCTATAAGAGAAGTACCCTGTGGCATGAAAATAAATCATTGCATCATCTTTCTTTGTTATAATAAAACGTTCCAAAGAACTCTAGCCAAATGAAGTGCTTATTGCTAGAAGTTGCCAAAGATAACAATAAACAGTTCTAAAAAACTTTTTATTGGTGAAATGTAGTAGTTGCTAGTATAGTTTTAAGTATAGTTTTCTAATAGTAAATATCTGTTGCCCAATACAAAGAAAATGTAGTGTTGTCACTGAGGTGTCATTGGGTGAGTAGACATTGTCAGTCATGATTCTTCATTATCTGAAAGAAGTCTTTGACAATTTAAATATATAAGGTTTACATATATATGTGTATGTGTGTATGGACACACACATTATCATACTTTTATATGACTTGCAAAAAAAATAAGACATGTAGGGTTGGGTGTGCCTTGCTTAGGAGAGTGCTTCATAGCTTATGTCAAGCCTAGGGTTCATCCCCCAACATTGCACAAAACACGGTAATCTCAATACACAGGTAATAGAGACAGAGGGATGACAAATCTAAGACCTTGGCTACATAGTACAGCTAGGCAGAGACTGCATGAAACACTGTCTTTAAAAAATGTTTATCAATGTACATAGACTGCTATCATTTGGCCATTGTAACAAGAAGGTCCAAGAATTAATCAAGGACATTCAGCATCAGTAAATTATTTATTGAAGATCTACAATGTTCAATATCTGTTAAATATGCAGGGTTCAATCTTTCTTACTCAAATAACTTAGAATAATTTAGAATTTGCTTAGGGAGTCTTCAGATCAACAGCCAAGACAAGGCTTTGTTCTCATTGAGGCAACTAATGAAGGCTGATCTGATAGCACTAGGTGCTCTTGTCTAATAGCCATCCCTTACTCCTGATCACCTAAGGAAAATTACCAGAGCAAGAGGGAAGCTTGCTTTTCAACTGCTCCAGCCACACTGTTTTACAGATTCATCTAAGGCCATACATCACACCTGGTCAATATCCTGCAGACTAACCCACTCCATTGGTTTTGATCCAGAAGCGCTTACTTAGTGCTAATATCAACCTCAAAGCTGAATTTTAGAATAACTTAGGCAGCTCCAGAATCTTTCCACTGAAAGTGTTATAGAGTGAAGAAATGTCACTCTGAACAACATCTTTGCAAGCATACATCTGTGTTAAGTTGTTGAGCAGGGAACATTTTGTAGGACTTGGGGTCATACCATCTTTCTCCATTTGCTCAGAACTCACACTTTGAAGTAGGACAAATGCCTTCCTCTGGGTGATTGTCACTGTTGGAGTTTTCTATATAAGAAAAACTGACATTTCTGTGGATCATGATATCATAATTCTCCATGATGACTTCACCATTTATTCTCCAGGGACCACAGCCTTTCAGGCTACGGCTCTGCAAATGTTTATGGGCAGAGTCTCCTGGCAGACAGCATGGAAACTATGTACTGTTGCTGGCTATTAAATCAGAGCCATCCTTTCTTACCCTCTTACACTCTTGCCTCTCCTTTGCCTCTTGTTCCTCTTCTCTCCCCATCCCCTTCCCCCCTCTCTCCACATGGTCATGGTCAACCTCTACTTCTCTATTCTCTCTCTCTCTCTCTCTCTGCCTTTCTCTGCATCTACTACTCTTTTAACTTCCCTCCCCATGCCGAAATAAATTCTGTTCTATACTAAAAAAAAAAAAAAAAAAAAAAAAAAATCAGACCCATGAACTGGACCCCTGTCAACAGAGGAAATCGCTTCTTGATTGTGTAAACACAGTTCATTTGCCTCCATTCAAATACACAAAGAAAGGATAGCAAATAATTTTTTATAGCAAATAATTTAATGAAAAGTTCTGTATGTATTTTTATTTCTATTTTTGCTGTTATCTTCCTTTTGATTACCAACTTTTTTAGCCTCCCTAAGTCTTGCTTAATCCTCAAAATAATCCTAGATAAGCAAAGTGTATGGCTTGTCCCTTAATTTATTACAGTATTAATTTGTGTGTTTTGGAAACGGGCCTGTGTATGCCAGGCTGCTCTCAAATTCACAGTGCTCCTGCTTCAGCATCGCAGGTGCTAGGAAGCATGGTAGGTGTCTCCCTTTCTTCTTCTTGCTGAGTCTGACCTTGCAGGCAAGCTGATATCCTGTCCTCAGCCCAGGATACCCTGACAAGTTTTCCATAAGTCTACAGTGCCTAGCTCAATGTTAACTTTTCAGGTTCAATATGCATTTGTATCCCTTTACGAAAATGTGCCCACAGCCAAGGGATGATTAATAGAAACAGTTCTTAACATGTGGTCTTGGACCAGCAGTGGCATCACTGGGAAATTGTTAGAAATGTGCATTCCTTGGCCTCATTCCAAGCCTAATAATCCAGCTATGTGGGGAATAGATGTGTCAGCTTTTATCTCTGTGGCTAAATACCTAACATAAATAAACTTAAAAGACAAGCTTTATTTTATAATATATCTGCATTTCAGAGGTCTGAGTCTATAGTCTATCAGCCCTATTGCTTTGGGATTATGGCAACTATATTATGGCCCAGAAAAGCTTCTTAGTTTGTGGTGGCCAGGAGGAGAAAGCGAACACAGGAAGAGGAAACTGAAAGGAGAAAATCCACTTTAAAGACAAATCCCCAGTGACCTAACTTTTTCAAGATAGGTCCCATCTCTTAAAGATCCTGCCAGCATTCAATACCAACTTGGGCTGCAGACAAGTCCCTTAATACATGGACCTTTGGAGGAAATGTAAGATCTAGAAGTAAGGGTGCTCAGTCTGTAGTGATAGTGCTAAGTTAGTATTATAGTAATGATGCTAAGTCTACAGTGACAGTACTCAGTTACTATTATAGTAATGATACTCAATCTATAGTGATAGTGCTCAGTATTATAGTAATGGTGCTCAGTCTACAGTGATAGTGTTCAGTTATTATTATAGTAATGATGCTCAGTCTACAATGATAGCACTCAGTATTAAGTAATGATGCTCAGTCTACAGTGATAGCACTCAGTATTATAGTAATGTTGCTAAGTCTACAGTAAAAGTATTCAGTTACTATTATAGTAATGATGCTCAATCTATAGTGATAGTGCTCAGTATTATAGTAATGGTACTCAATCTATAGTGATAGTATTCAGTTATTACTACAATAATGATGCTCAGTCTACAATGATAACACTCAGTATTATAGTTATGGTGCTCAGTCTACAGTGATAGTGTTCAGCTATTATTATAGTAATGGTGCTCAGTCTACAGTGATAGCACTCAGTATTATAGTTATGGTGCCCAGTCTACAGTGATAGTGTGCAATCTAGGCTATGTTAATTGTCCAAAGACTAGACATATTAATGGGCCTAAGGTGTAGATACACAGCTTGTCTTCAGAGAGAGGTGCTTTACTAGTGTTAGATGTTTTTTAGGACCGGTCGACTAGGAAAATAACTCAGGTAAATCATAGGTTACACAAGTCTGAAGACCTGAGTTTGAATCCCCCGCCCCTCCCATGTAATGCTGGACGTAGTCAGCATCATCCGTAATCCCTATACTCCTACAGGAAGATGGGAGGCAGACGCAAAAACCTGAAAGCTCACAGCATGAGCAACAAACAAGAGACCCTTCTTAAACAGGTTGGAAGGCAGAGACTGGAGACTGACAACTGAGGTTGCCCTGTGACCTCCGCCTACACACCAAGGTCTATGCATGCCAGTACTCACACACAAGAACGTGTACATGCATCGTGCATACTAACACTGTCTCTTGAGTGGTGTTACCTGGAAAACTATAGAGATATAAAGGATGAAAGATATTCAAAGACTCAGTTTCCCTCTCTCAGACTCCCCTTTAGGCTCCCCACCCCAATATCCTTAGATTTTAGAACAACCGCAGTAGCCAGTGTTGACTATAAATACTAAAGTTCAGGAAGCACCAGTAGACGTGGTTGAGCCTAAATGATCTATGAGTGTGAGTAGTCTCCTTTCTTCCTCCAGGATCCTACACGTGCTCGTGCGAGTGAGCTTCGAGCGCTTAGTTCATATGTAACTAGGCAAAGGGGAGACAGCTCTTTCCTTTGTGCTTTCTGTCCTCTTCCCCTCAGATTTATTAGAGTAGATGATGTCAGCTAAAACGGGCTCTACCAATTCTTTGAGTTTCTGTTTGTTTTTCTGTATTTTGTCTGGGATCTTTTATCCAAAATACTTGGGATTGGAAATGTTTCAGAGTTCAGAATTTTTCAAATTTGGGGCACAACAATACCAATTTTAACTAGCTATCATCTAGCTATCAAAGAACTGAGATTCAGAAGGCTTTGAAAGCTTTAGATTTCAGAGCATCCTACGTGTGAAGTCTCAGGGCAAGCCCATGCAGCATAGGTGTTCTGAGGATATCAGAGAGCAGCGGTAATCCTCACGTTCACCACTGAGAACCAACCTAAGCCTTTCCCAGTCTGCTGCTGGCAGTGTCTGTGATCCTGGGCAAAATGGGGGAAAGCTGTCTCAAAAATAGGGGGAAGCCAAGGGAAAGGTTTTGTAAAGTAGTAGTCGGGCCTATGGGAGTGCGTTGGAAGCTGAGCCTCAGCTCACATTCCCTCTTTTTCTCTGTGGCAGGGAGCCAGTATCTGGCATTGAGTGCTTTGTTTTCTCCCACCTTAAGAAGAAGCCTTCTTATACCTGAAGCAGAAAGTACCTCTTTCAGGTGCAGGAGGGGAAACTTAAGCAATCTGTAGGTTGCTAAAAACAGTCTGTCCTTTGATAAACCAGGTGTCGCCCTGTAAGTCAAACATTGTATGAAAATGTGAGAGGTTTGGCCGGCTGTTCTCTTTGATGTGGAAAGAGAAAGGCTGGCTTCCTTTCCCACATTCAGTGCAGGTCTGCATCTACCCTGCTGCTAACAGCTCTTCAAGGGAACTTGAAAGTGGTGCAGAACTCTTCAGGTTTGCAGATTAAGGATCTAGGGTGATTAACTGGTTTGATCAAAATCAGAGACTGAAAATGGTCAGGGGTCGAGGGCTTCTTCACATCTTGCCAAAGTTCTTCAGAAATCAAAGTGAGTTTTAAATACCTGGGGTGTGAATAAATGAGATGCTTTTTTTTTTCCTTTAATGGCAAGTGGCCACACAGAATGGGGAGCCCTCTGTAGGCATCTGAGTGTTCAAATATGGCCTTGTGTCTGGAACTTGCCACAAGTTGAGGCAAGTGTCTAAGCTGGCAGGTTCCTGGTCCCTCGAGTGTTCATCCTGCCATTTCTGTATCTCTGTCCCTCACCCCACAGACAGTAAACGGTCTCTACATTTTTCAGGATCTTAAGTTCAGTTGCTGTAAATACTTCAATCTGAAAGTCTCATTTAGAAGCCACTTAGGAACAAACATTACTCTCTGTGGACATTGGTATCCTGGAAGTCATTGTGTCTCAATGCATACTTGGGACCAAGTAAAGTATAATTTGGAGGAGTTCTTGTTTAAAAAACTGGATCTTGAACTCTACCTCACACTCATTGAAATCTACTTATTTTCTACTTCAAATGATTCTTTAGAAAGTCTAAAGGTTTAAAGCTCGATATTTATATATGCTAGTAAAAAAAACAAGCTTTTGTAGAAAATTAAGGGTGTATTTGTATATATTTTTGACATAAAAAATTGAACGTTATTAATTTATCCTACATGAGTTTATACCAGTCTTTACCCACAGTCTCTGATTTACAGTGTCCTGACTTACAAGATTTTCTGATGTGGTGAGGAGAAATGGATGGGTTTTGAATGGTAACCCTTCCCTGGGTCACTCCATGTGGTACCGACATACAGCACTGAGTGACAGCTTTTAGCCTTTGTCTTAGGCAGGGTTACTACTGTCCTCAAATACCATCACCAAAGCAACTTGGGGAGAAAAGGGTTCATTTGGTTTATACTTCCACATTACTATTTATCAAAAGAAGTCAGGACAAGATCTCAAAAAGAAGTAAGAGCTGATGTGGGGGCCTTGAAGGGGTGTTGCTTACCAGCCTGCTTCCTTATAGAACCCAGAACCACCTGGCCAGGGATGGCCCCGCCCCCATCAATCACTAACTAAGAAGATGCCCCACAGACAGGCATGTGTGCAACCTAATCTGATGGAGGCATTTTCTCAGCTGAGGTTCCCTCCTCTCTGATGACTTTAGCTTGTGTCAAGTTTCACATGATCAGAAGGTCAATACTCAAGTACAGCCCACACTCTCTCATCTGGAGCTCTGCTGTTCAGTGGACTAGGTGCAGCCGTGGCATGTTTGACTAGGAATGCTGTATGAAAGGTGAAAGGACCGCGAGGCTGTATTCATATCATGAAAGAGCACACGTGTTTCTAGGAGGTCACCACATAAGGTATTTCCGAGAGATGGCATTTACTTTGAAGATTGAATACAGCTCTGTTAGGTGACATAATGTTGAGTGTCGTGCTTAACTTATCCAAGTCACTGGCATAAACTGTTTTGTTCTTTGTTTTTATTATGTTGATGTGTGTGCACATGCACATGTATGGGCCAGAGGACAGCAGCAGGTTTTATTCCTTAGCTCTTTACACCATCTGTTTGAGTCAAGGTATAAACTCACTAAGTGGACTAGACTGACTGGCAGGAGCCCCAGAGATCATGCTGTCCCCATTCGGAAACTGTAAACACAACACCACACACAGCCACCTCCTTCCCTCCCTCCTTCTCTGTTTGTTGGAGGGCAGGGCAGGTTTTAGCCATACAACTCAGGTCCTTACCTACTGACCCACACTTACCGCCACCAACTGTAACTGCTTATCAACCTCAGTCACTGCTCTTGACAGAGTCGACAGTATAAGCACTGGGCTGGTAGGAACTTTTCTCCTAGCTGCTCTTCCCTAGCTCTTCAGAATTTGGGAGCCTGCTAGCTCCTCTAGTCGATCATTTTTCTCTCTCAGTCCTAACCCTTCGCTTTTCTACGACTGATTCTACCATAGAAATCATCCATGTGGGTGACCTTCAAATTCAAGAAGATATTAATTTAGTAACGGCCCAAAGAGAAGATTAATGGTATGCCCAGGGTGACCAGCATTGTAGAGGACATTCATCCGAATCTCGGACAGTTGACTGACAGCCTAGCATCCGCTCAGGAAGTAGGTGTCCTGATAGAAAATGGACAAAACAAGACCACAAGAAAAGCCATGCTGGCTGTCAACACTAGATGCCAGTCCCCAGGAGGCAGCTCACTGTGTCAAGCAGTCACATGTGTGTGTTTTAGATTACAAAGGAAAATCCTGTAAACCCCTTCCATTGTTTCCTGAAGTGACATGCACTAGAAATCAAATACCAGCTCTTCTTTTGTTCCACAAACAAGTAGACCACCTGATTAGACATACCCCAGAAATGTGGGAAAGCTAGCATTGAGAGTTTCCCCTCCACCCATGGTGAACAAGGCATGCAGGAATAGAATGCTTGGGAACAGGGCAGTAAAAATTAAAATCATTTCCTTGTCTTCTCTGTGAAGGGGCTGTACAATCACTTCTCCCTGTTTAGATAGTCAGGCCTACGCCTATAATCTCAACAGTTTCCCAAGTTCAAAGCCAGCCTAGCTACATTGTGAGTTCCAGACCAGCCTGGGCTATATATTAAGACTCTGTCTCAAAGGAAATGAAAGAAAAAGAAGTATGTTTTTCAAAGCCTTTTTCTTGCGTATCCAGAGTGAGCAGGTTTAATTTGCCCTCAGCCTGCAGCTGTCACCTTTCTTGAACACTGAAGAAAGGAAACGTAATCCCTTAGAAAAGACATTTAGATCTCTTCCTTTTGCCTCGGTATGGCTAGCCAGGTGCATTAGTGACCTGGGTTAGGGTTCTGTGTTTGCATTTGCCCCCTTTACACCATGTGTATAAACTTTATAGCCCACATGCGTGCACGCGCGTACACACACACCCACACCCACCCACACACACCACCTGTCACCTCATAAGCAATAGTTTATTCTGAAGCCAAATGTATCTGGCAGTGTCCTGGCACACAGATTTATATTCCTCCATATTTCATATTCCAACATGGAAGCAGCTTTATGAAGTTCTTGTAGTAAGCAAACAATGAAAGCCATAAATCAAGACGCTCTTTAAAGGCATCGGTGGAAAACTCAGGGTAGACAGGTTGAAGAAAAGCAGAGAGACCCCAGCTGTAGACCTCAGATGCCATCTGATGACATGCTAAGCTTGTTGATTGGTTGGAAACTAATTCTGTTTTGTACATTCCAAGGGATTTACCCAATGGTCGAAAAGGAGCTGGGTCAGGTATAGAGGAGAACCGTACGGGGCTTCTGCAGGGGCTAGTGAGTGCCCAAGGTCTGCACTTGCTGCCTTCCAGAGTGTTCTGGTCACTGTGGTTCACATCAGTTATGCAGTCTTACGGAAGGATCAGTGGAACTTTCCAGAATCCCGAGTCTATATGTTAATTGCCTTGTGGCTGAGTCTTTGGGTAGCAGTTAGGATTAGGAGCTGCATGTAGCTAAGATCTTCATGTAGAAGCTTGCCACAGATATTCTGCTCTGTGATGGCCCAGCAGGAGGTCCTTTGCCACAAATACAGGTACCTACTTGCTCTCTCTTTTTTTTTAATGTGTTAGAAAGAAAAAAGGTCGATCCTTCCTTTTTGGTTCATTTGTTTTGATTTGTTTTGTTTTGTTTGTGCACTGAGAAGAAAGCAGTAGACAGGAAGAGAAGAAGCCCCTGCAGAAACCTCTTTATAAATTATTCATTCTCTGATACTCAGTTATGACAGAAAACAGAACAGCCTCAAGCTTGGGGTAATGGCATATGCTTATAACATCAACCACTCAGGATATTGAAGCAGGAAGATCCTGGGTTCTGGGCACACCTAGGCTACATAGTGAGATCCTGTCTCAAGAAAATATTATAGTTTGAATAGCTTAAAAAGGAAAGTTACTTTTCTCATCTCTTTGGAGCTTGTAAGTTCTAGATGATGGAGCCAGCATGCTGGGTTTTTAGGAAAGCCTTCTCAGGTTCTGCATGACGCCATTTTGTTTTAACATGTTGCGAGCAAGAATCCAGATGGTCTAGAGGATGCCCCTGGGGAGTTCCAGGTATGCTGGAACAAAGAACTGGCCCAGCGACCTGTAGCTAGTGGTAGAAGTAGACATGCTCAGTGACCTGTGGATGGTGATAGAAGTAGATATGCCTTATTAAGAAAAGGAACACCATTTCAGGACGTAACTGGGCTAGAGACTTGAGCACAGGTGGGCCACAGTTCAAAACACTCACAGTCCTGGGTTCTTGAGCCTTTTTAGATCATGTATGTTGCACCCACCTTCTCCCATGTTAGGAGATTATTGAGGAGCCAGGCAGTGGTGATGCACACCTTTAATCCCAGCACTTGGGAGGCAGAGACAGGCAGATTTCTGAGTTCGAGGCCAGCGTGGCCTACAATGTGAGTTCCAGGACAGCCAGGGCTACACAGAGAAACCCTGTCTCAGGGGGAAAAAAAGAGAGAGAGAGAGAAATAATGGAGTTCTTCTGTGTGTGCATGTTGTTTGGTTACATACAGCCGCATGGGAGGACTCGGTTGTCTTCTGCCATCGGTTGCTTTCCTATGCTGATCTTGATGTTTCTTCCCATAAAGCCTGTCTTTGAAAGAGAAATCTATCTGGTTTCTCCCCACCCTCAGCATCCAGTCACCCTGTGATAATATTTAGTGTCAGTCTTCACCTTAAATGCCTCTTCACAAGATGTTTACTTTACCTTGAGGACCAAGGCCTACATGGATTTCATGGGGGATCCAGTGCAGCCCACAGCACTTAGCTCAAAAGAGTCAGTCTTTTGAATAAGTCTACTGTACTTCCTCTCCGTTGACTCTCACCCTTTACCCACTTACTGTGCATGTGCTCTTTATTATAAAAATTACTCACAGAAGCCATAACATATAGTAGTACTCTTAATTTTTAACTTTTTGATGTTTTGAATTGGAATGGAATTCCATCAGTTCATCAGCGGCCCCTCCCAGCATCCTTCCTTCAGTCCCCTTCCATGCTACCCAAGTGTTAGGTTGGTAGTCTCTTTTTCAAATCCAAAACAATATTACAGCCACCATTTTTTTTATGTTATGAAGCCCAAGTCACAAGCAATCCGGACACTGTTTGCTAAGCATTCACTCCATGGCCCATTCCGTGATTGTAATAAAATGACAGCAGGATTTTCAGGCTTTTGAAAATACTTTTGTTAACACACAGTTTGTCCAATATGAGCTTAGTCGGGGTTTCTATTTCTGGACAAACATCATGACCAAGAAGCAAGTTGGGGAGGAAAGGGTTTATTCAGCTTACACTTCCACATTGCTGTTGATCACCAGAGGAAGTCAGGACTGGAACTCAAGCAGGTCAGGAAGCAGGAGCTGATGCAGAGGCCATGAAGGAATGTTACTTACTGGCTTGCTTCCCCTGACTTGCTCAGCTTGCTTTCTTACAGAACGCAGGACTTCCAGCCCAGGGATGGCACCATCTACAATAGGCCCTCCTCACTTGATCACTAATTGAGAAAATGCCTTACAGCTGGATCTCATGGAGGCATTTCCCTGATAGAGGCTCCTTTCTCTGTGATGACTCCAGCTTGTGTCAAGTCAAGTTGACACACAACCAACCAGTACCTGAGCCCTCAATTGAAGTCATCAGGCTAAATTTCATGGCTTCCTCCAGCTGTCCTGGCTTCTGTAAATGGAGTCACTAGGCTTGAGTGCAGAGTGCAGTTCTCCGGCCTCTGGGATGGTGGTGTCATCGCGCTGAGTGTAGTAAGATCTAAAACTCGCCTGGTATTTGCCACATGTCTTGGTGCCAGGCATAGTTCAGCTTCTCTGGCTTCCCAGGGAGGAAGTGACATAGCCTCTGTGGTTACAGGGTACGTGATGAGTGATAAGGCTACTCCATTTTCTTGCCGACTTGAAGAATCTGAAGACACTTCCCCCAAATACTACCACCTTTAAATCAAACAGCTACATGTCTTGAATCTTTGCCCTACACTTGAAAAAAAAAGGTTAATTTCCATATTACGAAATTGTAAAAGGTTTTAAGTGCTTTTCCTTCCTGTGAGGCTGATAAAGAAGTGAATTTGTAAACTGTGGCTGGGTTAATTAGCCAGGGTTAATTAATGTTTACCACATTGGGAAGATGAAAAGAGGTGTATAAATACACAGTAATGCGGATCATTTTTCAATTTATTGTTGAAGCTTACGGTGTGCCGGTGTGCATGAGTGAGGACTGCATAGATCGCATGCGTGTTTCAGAGGGATACTGATGCTCTGTGGTAATTATGAGAGTAGACTTCTAAGTGAATCAATTACGTGTTCCTGAAGACGACGATTACACGCTAATGGTGTTTATTTAGAGACTGGCTATTGGTTCGAGGTGAACTATTTGGAGAGTTGGGTGAGTGAGAAGAGGCTAACTGGGTGGGCATGAAAACAGCACTTAAGTAAACTTTAAATAAATAAATTCCTAGACTTGTGTATCTTCAAGAGATCCCAAAGAATTTTAGGTGAAGTCCTGGTATTAAAGCTGGGATGTACAGATACTAGAAGCAGTTTGTAAAGATTGGACTATAATCTCCTAGGAACTGAGTAAATATCCCTCAGTATTGGCAGTTTAGGACCGGATTCCAGGACACCCCCACCTCAGGAATTCCCAAATGCACGCATGTTCAAACTCCTCATATAGACAGTTTGTATTTGAATAGAACCTCTGCGAATCTCCTTAAGCACTGCTCATAATACCTGATCCAGGCAACTGCTCTGTCAACAGTCACTACCCTGTATTGTTTTGAAAACGGCATGGTAAAAGCCCTATTTGTGTTCAGTACCGATAGGGTGAGTGTTTCCTAAATACTTTTGGATCTGAGGGCTGGAGAGTTGGCTCAGTGGGTGAAGTATTTGCTCCGAACGTATGAAGATGTGAGTTCTGATCCCCGGTGCCATGTCAAAAGCAGGAATGACAGCATGCAAGCAGGCCTCTGTCATCCTGGCCCTAAATGATGGAGCGGGGAGAAGTGTCTAAGGAACAAGATCTCCTAGCGCTTGTGTAGATCCTTTTTTGTGAGCCTTGAGTTCTTTGCATGCAATGAAACTGAGTTAGTTGTTTCTGGCACTGGTCTGGAAATATTGACAAATGAGTATTGATAAGCTTGCCACATAAGTAATTTGATTTCCCTTGTTCCCGGATTGCTTACAGTGATCCCTCCCCACACCTCACCTCTGTGCACTACGACTGCCTTCCTGAAGACAGGTGGAGTCCATCCCCTGCCAAACCCTTGATGCTTAGTTAGCACTTGCCATTTTCAGGCTTGGATGCTATCTTACTTTTTCTGTCGCTGTGATAAAGCACCCTGACCAAATCCATCAAGCAGGGCAGTCAAGGCAGCAGGAGCATGAGGCAGCTGGTCACATGACATACACAGCAAGGAAGCAGAGGGTGGTGCATGGCCGGGTTCAGGTTAACTTCCTTCTTAGGCAGTATAGGACAAAAGCTTTGCCCACATTTAGGGTAGGTCTACCCTCTGCTAACCTAACAAAAAAGACCCCTCCTAGGCGTGCCTGGAAGCTAACCTAATCTAAATAATCTCTCTCAAGTACACCAGGAGACTAGTGTCCTAGGTAATCCCAGAGCCTGTCAGGTTGACAGTCGGCCCTATCCATCACAGTCTCCCTGTGCTTTGTTAAGGGGACATGTGAATGAGTTTCTGCGGGAGAGAAAGGCCACTGCCATAGCTAGGACTGCTCTCCAGAGAGCAAGAGTGTTTAAAAGACAAGCGGGCCAGTGTACAGAAGAGAAGGGTCTACAGGATGTGTTTAGGATTTTAAAATATGCACACATTAGCATTCAAGATGAGCTGTCCTGCCTAAGAGATGTATTGTGTATAGAGAACACATAGTCCCCCTCCATTGTCATGATCTGTGTATTTAGGCACATTTCCCACACCGGCCCCCTGTTTATCAGCATATTTTTAGGGGTCTTTCTGTGAAATCGTCTACAGCTAGATATTGGAATCTTCTTCCTACCATGAGCTCACCAGTTTTTGAGGCAGTTTTTCATTCCCCTGAATATAGTAGTCTGTCAGTCTCTCATCAACTGGAATCCATTGTACTGCGCTCTCCT